>JADBJO010010977.1:20000-68192 GCA_016801955.1 Conus betulinus
AACCGGGCCTCAAGGACCGTGTCAACATGTGCTATCTGCTTTGTCATTGGCGGATGAATTGCTATTGATCACAGCAATGTGTCTTCATGGTGAACAGCTGTATTTGCAGTTCACTACCAAGAGAAATATTTGGACCAACGGTGACCTTACCTAACGAATAATCAGTTTTCTGGACTAATGGGATTCATTTTTACGTTTTCTCAAATTCTTCAGCGATCATTGCCTGTGAGAGATGCTATTGTGTCCCTCAAATCCACTCAAAGTTCAAGCACTTCTGCGTACCAGAACAATGGCTCTGGGTCATTATTGGTGTATAACGTCTGGTGCTTGGTCTGTGTTTCAATCGTGGCATTCCGATTCCGCATTGGTTGTATTTTCGATCCAACGTCCGGTGCTGTTATGAAGTCACTTGTTGCTGGGACATTTTTATAAAAGTAACCAACAGTTAATTGACATTCTGGATACTTTTGTGTCGGTGTTAGCTTGCCCGGATGTGTGATGACTGTTGTGGTGGTGACAACAATAGTTACCACCGTAAAGCTTCGTCAGATTGTGACATGGCGCGCGGGAACATCCTCCTCCATTTCTGCCCAAGAGGTGGCCCTCACCAAGATGCTGGTTGGTACTTCCGTTCTGTTCATCGTCTGTGTTGTCCCCGTTGCTTTGACTCCAATCATTTATTTTCGTTTTCCCAGAAATCAATGCTGGCCGACGGAACCACACATTCTATATGATACTTTCGTGGATTTGTGTAAAATATTTGTTTGCATCAACTCTAGCTTTAACATTGTTGTTTACTACGTATTGGGATCTCGCGACAGGAAGACAGTCAGGTCCACTGTTCTCAAACAAAAGAGGAATGTAAACAAAAGCTAATGAACGAAGAAAAGTGCTGTGCATTTGTATGAATACTAAAACGTTAAGCTTGCTCAGTAAAAGGTTGTTTCATGTTTTGTGGTCTGGGAGAAGAATGTTTTAGGATCACCATTCTGATCTGAATAAATTCCTTCAACGTGCACTGAGACAACAGAAAGCATGTCGATACCAATACTGGTAGCATGTTTTCGTACCACGTTATAGGTTTTTGACACTGGGTGTAACAGGGTAACCCAACAACAACTTTTTGACAACACCTCAGATGTGAATGGCTACCTTTCCCGCCCATTTACAGTTACGCTTATGCCAGATAATGCCCACTCTTTTTGCACAGCTGTCGGGATATCCTATTTTTTTCGATAAACACGTACTTAGAGTTGAATATTTTATATAATAAAAAAAAATCACCAATGTAAAAAAAACACAAAACTGAAACAATTGGTATTAACCAAGTTATTCATATCCTTGCTGATAAAGACAGGAAAAATTGGCAATTCAGTGCAACATACTACTACCTTTGTCAGCACTGGGTACATGCCTTTGTCCAGCAATGATGGTTGTTTAGTGACAGAATTGTTGTCCAAGATTCTCTCTCTCTCTACTCTCTCTCTCTCGCTCTCCTCTTCTCATTCTCATTTCTCTCTCTCTCTTCCTTCTCTGGTTTCAGTTTTCCCCGGAAGCAAATGAAGGTATGACAGGAGAGATGTTTATTGCGTGCGCTGAGATGTTGTCTTGAGAGTGTTGTGGTCGTACATACACCAATCGGTTTTCCCTACATGCCGACTTATCTCTTCCCCTTTTATGTTCACGATTCAAGTTCCTAATTATCATGGGCTAGCATTGTGCCCCTGATCTTCCTTAGCCTCGTTTGGAACGGACGTGAACCGTTTACTCTTTCTCTCAAACGTGCTCCTTCAAATTCAGTCAGAAGATTACGTAGTTAGTGGTACACATTGAATCCACCCCCTCATACATTCACTATTACTAGCACAGGAATGATTGACCATAGGGCTTAAGGGTGTGAAAATTCTGAAAACCATCTTAAGGAAGATTGGAATGTCATCCTTTATAAACTTCCTGAACAGTGCATGGTTATTGAAGGCCCTTTTAGCGAACTTACTTAACCTGTAGTTGTTCCCAATTCATTCTGAGACAGGGACAGTTGTAAAATCGCTCTGGTGTTGTTTTTTATGGAAATGTATGTTCCCTACAGACTTAATATCTTTAGAAAATTTTTGTTTTTCCACGCCTTTACCGAATCTTAAACATCGAAGAATAACATGTCTTGAACGTGTACTCAGATTATGCGGATGTAAATAATTTAGAATTTTATTGTGCTGACGCTTTTTATACCAATTGGTGTATATGTGGCTATCTGATGTATTCAGCCCATGTATTCTATACCAACTTAGAGTCGAGTAGTTTTTCATGGATTATGTTATACTCGAGAAGTCATCTAAAGTTTTGTTTAATTCGTCCGAATTTGACCCTTCAGTCGACGTTCTGACTTCTTAGTTTTGTAGCTTGCGCTATCAATCTTACCAGTTCATAGCCTTATTCGCATGGGAAAGAAACCCTAGGTAAATCTAGGTACACTAATGTCTTAAAGTCCATATGATGAATCCTTACCTTTGTTGATTTTGAGCATCATTTTCCAAGATACGCTTGCTCTCTTTGGTTCCCACTTTTTTGCGTCCTTTGATCATCGATTGTAATTTGCCGATTTATCGATCCACACCGAGTAATAGTTTACCCCGCTTAATGGTGTAACTCTTACAAATAGGTGTATCCGCCTTAAAACCAGCTAAAAAATCTGTGCCTCTGCAGAGAAATTGATCTCCTTTCAGATCTTGTGCATCTACCTGATGGATCGATGTTGACTGTTTCATAGCTAGGATATTCTTAAGCTTTTGATACCTGCCTTGCTCTTAGTAGTATTTATAGTAAAGATCCAATTTTCTGTGATATCTTTAATGTAATCACTCGGTACCCGTAGTCCTTTTACCTTTTTTTAATTTTCTTCTCTGTGATACAGTATAATAATCTTAGATTTTTCAAACGCTGACTGGAGATGGATTCGTTTGTCCTCAGTTCTGTATGATCAATATCAAGTGCTGTTTAATGGTGATCCCAAGGTGGTCAGGTAAAAATGAGTGAGCTTAAGGCTATTCTTTGACTTTGAATTCTGTAGAATTAAATTTGGCAGAGACAAACGAATTAGTTGGTTGCAAACAATGTATTGGTCTTGTAGCCTGCTGTTGTACAAAGTCTGCTTTGAATTTAATGTTTGTTTGGTTCTAGCACCGAGATGAGTGTGATGTGCAAACGAATTTTATGTACCAAACTTAGTGCAGATATTTTTCTATGTTCATCACTGAGGAATGGAGATTCCTGCTTCTCTTATATGATCCAAGATTGTAAGCCGCTGAGTCGGTCAGGCTCCTAGTTAACAGTTAAATGCGTATCCAATCTTATACGTTGTAGTTTGTGTTTAATATTATGTTTAGGTGCACTCGAAAGAAAGATTTGCGCCTTGGAGCGTAGTTAAACCGGCGAACGAATAGAAGGAATATAGCAAGGGATCGCTCTAAAGTGCTTCTTGGTCTCTGACCTTCTTTTCGCCTGTTTGAGCGAATTATTTTGATGACAATTTGTAAAGGCTTTTCAGGCTTGATTTGATACATAGTCGATATGTTGATTCCAGGCAACTCGTTGATCAAGATACACCCTATTTTATGTAAAAGTAGTACCCTAGTTTACCTTTGAGAGCTTTATAGAATTGAATTTGACCCACTTGCCACCAATAGTAAAACAGGCAGTTTTTTTCTGGGTTAGGCCCCGGAATTAAAAAAGTACCATATGTTTTTTTCTAATGCTAAAGAAAGGCCATTTCCTTCATAAATATATCAATTTTATTAGTTCGCGTTGGTACACTTCTGGGTATAGTTTTAAGTGCTCTAATTGGAGTTTTTTAGCTTCATTGTCACCTTCATTCCACATTCCTATATCATTCTGCATACTGGGCTAAATGGTGTGTGGTGTGTGTGTGTGTTGGTGGTGTGTGTGTGTGTGTGTGTGTGTGTGTGTGTGGTGTGTGTGTGTGCATAGTGTTTATATTTTGTTGCTTTGGTACTGCTGGTTGTTCTTAGTTCTTTTCATAATCTTCTTTCTTTTCCGATGTATGCGATCAATGGCAGATGATATGTAATTGTTAAAAAAAAATAAAGGCTGACAAAAAAGACTGCTATGCACCATGGCATTAATGTGGGCTTTTGAAAATTCCTATTTACGACCACACGTTTGCCAGTAACTACAATGTCCAGCGAATAATGGGTTACTTGTATTTACTATGAGCTTTTTTCCTGGCTATCACTGGCTTTTTTCCCACTATCACTCCCTGTTCATCATGCTCTGAGCACAGTGGAAACCAGACAAACCTATTGGCATAAGTCCTTAAACAGAAAAACCCTATGGAAAAGGACCACCTACTATTTTATTTTCCTCTGTCTTGGTTTAGAACGCGGAAACCTTTGGCTTATAATGAAAAACTGCCAAGGTACCTTTCTTTAGATCTAAAGTGAACGTTGATAATAGTAATAGTCCAATCAACTATAGCTATGGGTGGATAATGTAGGTGTTTCCGGATGTATTTTATGTGGCAGGACACACGATTTAAGTGTATGTTATGGGGATAATAGTTGCAAAGCCTTTATTTCTTCGCATTCGCTTCGCTGCTTTGCTGTGTCTGGTCTCCACATTCGCTAACTAGGCCTTGGGTGTTTCTTTCCTTTGGTATTTGCCCCTTTATTAGCTGTCATTTCTGGAAAAGTTTTAGTGCATGATTTGGGCTGTCGTTTTTGGATAATCTTTTTCCCCACCTGAGAGCGTTCTGTGTGTGGGGTCCTTTACAAATTGCATCTTTCCTCTTCACTACCCACCCTATGTCCTCTTGTTCAGCACAACAACATTGTTGGCAGATGTGCATGTACATTTTTGTGAGTTTTACATGATAAGTTATGCGAGATAACGAGACTTCAGTGCAAGAGCTTACATCAGAGAGCCAGTGGAAAGGGGGAGGTGGGATGTTGTGTTGTGTCAGAAGCCAGAATGCATATGTACTGGGGAGCAAGATAGGATTTTAGGACTTTCAACGGGTTAGTGGGTTGTGTTTTGGTTGTCTGGTTGTGCTTGACTAGGAGGATTTGAAGGTTCAGAGATGACCAATAGCTCAGGTATGTTTACGAAAACATGAACGACAATTTGCTCATTACAAATTGATATTCTTTGTTATAGTCTGGGCTCATTATGGGGGTCCTTTACGTCCTGGGGTGTGACACGGAGGACTGGTGTGTACCTTCAGTCTTAGAGCCAACACTGCAAGGAAGCCTTGGTCTGCTCGTGTGTTACCAAGTGGATGCTCCAGCCTGGTCGTTTTCTGGTCCAACATTGCGTATCTCTCAATCATCAATCAATCTGTCGTGTCTCTCTCTTGTCATGCTTAAATTATCTAAAGTTTATTGGTATAACAAGAGAGGTCAATAGGACTTGATGACATGGTTGATGCTTGTCCACGCAAGACAATCCATGTGTTAACTGAGATGTGTTGAAACCTCTATTAAATCCACATAAAAATTCATAATTTAGTTGGCTCAACAGCTGGAAAGTCACCGTCAGCTGGCTGCTCTGCTGCCAGGACAAATTTCAGTTCAAAGTACCACTGTTTGGTAGAACAGCAGCACCTCCTATAGTTGCGCTGGCACCCTTACGTGATGGGTTCTCCTTTCCATTGGCTCATGTCAGGAAAGAGCTGAGAGGACGGATTCTGGCGACTGGGAACCCCGGGATCGATCCACCACACACTTCGTTACCCAGGCCTGCACCCTGGAGAGGTGGTGACTGCAGTGCTGCTATCCCAAACGACAGAAACAACACGGGAGAGAAAGCAGTTATGGGTTAAAGATCCAAAGCGTATTGGCGTAAGCTTTGGCGCTACGGGTTGTCTTCGATGGTGGGAGAGACCATCGCGTTTCACTGGTCAGCAGCCACCCGCCTCAAACGCTGGGCAGCACCCAGGCAATAAGGTGCTGACCTGCCAGTCTACCTGCTTCAGTGGATGCTTGGAGCTCAGGGAAGACTGAAGAGCAGACTGTAAACCCTGCACCAGGCAAGGAAGGAAAAATGATATTCAAACTCTCAGCCTTGCGGCTGGCAACCTGGAACGTCAGAACAATGTGTATTCGCCTTTCTGATTACCTCAAGCACGTTGACGACGCCAAGAAACAGCCGTAATCGACCACGAACTGAATATGTTCAAAATTAACATTGCTGCGCTGCACGAAACAATACTCCCCTCCAGCGGCAACCTCAGGGAGAAGGGACTACACGTTATTTTGCAAAGACTGGAGCCAGAGGAGCACCGACTGTATGGCGTCTGATTCGCAGTGTGAACCACCTCACGACCTCTTTGGGGCCAACAAACACCCTTAGCGTCTACGCCCCCACACACTGTTCTTCAGCCGAGGTTAAGTATAAGTCCTATGAAGATCTGGAAGCCAAGATCAGGGAGGTCTCTGCAAAAGAACACATGTTCTTGCTCGGGGACTTCAACGCCCGGATTGGTGCAGACCACAGATCCTGGCCCCGCTGCATCAGCCGCTTTGGTGTTTGCAAAACTCATGGAGAATGGACAGTGGCTACTTGAGCTTTGCTCCTTCCATGACCTCTGTATCACGGACACCTTTCTTCCCCACCAAACTGCACCACAGAGTGTCCTGGAGGCACCCCAGATCCTGTCACTGGCATCAGTTGGACTTCGTGATCACATGAAGACCCTTGTTCAACCATGTGCTCGTCACCCGCAGCTATCACAGTGCTGACTGCGATGCTGACCACTCCCTGGTCAGCAGCAAGGTGGCATCTCAGCCCAAGCAAATCCATTGCACCAAGCAGGAGGGACGTCCTCGAATCAGTACAGCCATGACGTCAGTTCTCGAACGCTTCACCAGAACCATTCACGAGGTCCTAGAGGACTGCCCAACAGACAGCGCGTCATCAGTGGAACCAAACCTACGATGTTATCTACTAATCCACTTCGGACACCTGTGGGAAGAGAGTGAGAAAGAATGCAGACTGGTTTGATGCAGGGAATTGTGGAGGTAGAGAGCCTGTCATTTCTGCTGAGCAAGCCGCACTCCTCAATCACAAGACAGAGCCCTCAATGAAGACGCTAGCAGCACTCTGCAAAGCTCGCAACAACACCAACCGGACCACCCGTAAATGTGCCAATGAGTAGTACTGATTGAACCCTGTGCCAGGGCATGCAGACTGCTGACTGTGGCAACATCCACGCCATGTACGAAGGCATGAAGAAAGCGTTCGGCCCTGGCGCCATCAAGATCGCTCTTCTGAAATCTTCGTCGGAGTAGGTAATCACCAACTGCAGCAAAAACAGATGGCGAGATGGGTGGAGCACTTCTGTACTCCAGGGAGAAGCTAGTCACCCACACAGCCATTGAGAACACCTCCTCCCTGCTTGCCATGGAAGAACTGGACGCCGCACTCACCATCGAGGAACTCAGCAAGGCCATCGACTTGCTAGCCTGTTGTAAAGCTCTGGGTAATAAGGCCATTTCGGAAGAAGTCATCAAAGCCGGCATGGAGAGTTCTCCCCTCAGTCACTCCATGAGCTTGTGGTGGTAGTGTTGGGAGGAAGGCAGCTTATTTCAAGACATGCGCAATGCAAACATCATTATGCTTTACAAGAGAAGTGCCACGAGCAGAGAAGACCCTTATTCGTTGCCTTCATCGACATGACCAAGGCGTTCGAACTTGGTCAGTAGGTCAGGCCTCTTTACCCTACCTCACAGGATTGGATGTCCCCCAGCTCCTGAAGATGATCACGTCCTTCCATGATAACATGAATGGCACCGTCCAGCACGACCATTCATTTTTGGACCCCTTCCCAATCAAGAGCGGTGTCAAACAAAGGGTGCATGCTCGCTCACACTCTTTGGCATCTCCTTCTCCTTGCTGCTGCGCTATGTCTTCCGACAGTCTGAAGACGGCATCTTCCTCCTCACTAGGAGTGATGGAATCCTCTTCAACCTGGCATGCCTCCGAGCAAAAGACAAAGGTGTGGAAGTCCTCATCAGGGAGAAGTCGCTCTCACTGCCCATCCTGGAGAAGCGCTACAACGGCTCATCACCTGCTTTGCTGACGTCGGCACTGAGATTGGCCTCACTATCAGCTTGAAGAAAAACATACATCATGGGCCAAGAGGCCAGCAGCACTCTTTGCATCTCCATCGGCGATCATACCCTCCAAGTGGTCACCTACCTGGGCTCCACCATCTCCAGCAACCTCTCTCTGGATGCCGAGCTGAACGTAACAAATCGGCAAGGCTTGAACTGCAATGGACTATCTAACAGAGAGAGCCTGGGACAACGCCATGGTAACGTCGAACACCAAGATGAAAGTATACCAAGCTGCATGCTGGCACTCTTCTCTATGGAATCTCGACAAGAATGCATGTCTTCTACTGCGCTGCCTCAGACGGCTCCCTGGACATCGCTTGGCGGGACTGCATCACCAATAAGGACGTCCTGGCCCAGCCGGGGATGCCTAGCGTGTTCGGCATGCTGGCACAGAGACGCCTGCACTGGGTTTGCCACGTCAGCCGCATGGACAACGGTGGAATCCAAAGGACAAGCTGTATGGTCAGCTGGCTATGGGCTCAAGACCGACTGGAGAGCCGCCCTACTAAGATGTATGTAAGCACCAGCCTGCAGGCAGGCAGCCTCGACCCAGTAGACCCGTACTCAGCAGCTTCAGACCGGGTCACCTGATGGTCCACCAACAAGGCTGGCATCAAACAAGCAGAGCAGAGGAGAGGGGCCCAGTGGAAAGAACAGAGGCGCCGCAGATGGCAAAGAATTATGTTAGTAGCAACAGACATTCATTATCGAGACTTCACCTGCAGCAACTGCAACAGAGTCTGACTAATCACCGCGCAACACTATTGTCTCTTGTGACAGACGGATGCTATTATCATTATTACCATTAGTATGCGAGTTGTTTGCTGATAAACATAACTTTACACACCAATAGCACTATTGTTGTTGAGGTCTAAACAGCTCTTCAGGAGAATATCAACCACTCAGTTGACTGGTCAGAACAAATTCGCATGTGTCCACATCCACAGAAAAATGAAGTACACACTGATAACAACCGGACAAAAACGTTTAAAATCTTCCTGATACTTCATTGCTCCCTACCAAAATACCAAAATAGTTGAAGAAACTAATAGCCGTAAAGTTATTGGGGTTTTATTGATAACAATTTGTCATGGTCGGATCACATTTAAAAGGATCGCATTATAAGGATATGTAACATCATTTCTAAAAAGATTATCAGCTCTCGATAGTGAAACAATTCTTGAATCTGCATAATCGAAAAATGTGGTTCCGTTCTTACAGGGAAACTTACATAAATTATGTTTTAATTGTTTGGGATTCAACAAGTGATATTATGAAACTTTAGTAAGACACATAGATGAGACTTGAAAATAGTTCTCAAGTCGTCTACTCTGCTGGCTTCTGAATATAAGGAGTTCAATATTTGCCGTTAAAAGTGAAATCAGAATATAATAAAGGTGTTTCAAATATTCAAAATATTATCAGGAAGAGCCCCACGCTCCCCTATTAATGATTTTTTTAAAAATCAGAACGATAACATCCATCTTAGATAGTACCAATGCATTTTAGTATTGATCTTCTTGAAACTAGTCTGACTTATTCAGGGAGTTGTTAGTGAAATACTGTTATTTATACAATCGACGTTAATGCCAGTATCAATGATTTAAAAGAAAAATATCACTCATTATCATTAATTGAATCAGATAACAAAATTCCATGAGTCGGTTTTGTCATCCCATGTTGATCTTCTTCCCTCCCCCTTCGTCCTCCCCTCCACTCCCTTCTGTTGTTTAAATGTCTTTTGTACCTTTGTCCAACTTGCGCAGGCGCACAGATGCTTGCTCACCCGCATATTTGCACACACACACACACACACACACACACACACACACACACACACACACCCCTTCTCTCCCCTTCTCTCCCCTTAATTTCTTCACGTTTTCTGTCTGAGTACTGTTATCAATCCACCATAACCACTAACATCACAAATATATCATACCAGGAGGAGGATAGATCGACGAGACGAGTCTAAGTGCAGACAGTATTAAGTATGGGCACAGGAGTGATGCAGGAAGCCCTTCAAGGGTTAATAGTGGTCTTGTGTTAGGCAGTAGGTAGCACTACTGGGAATTTTGTCGTCATCCTGATCTTTGTCGCAGTCCTCATCTTCGTCGTCGTCTTAATCTTCGTTGTCATCTTCAGCTTCATCGTTACCAATAGTCGGCTGCATTCTTAAAAAGAAAAATTGTTTTGCTAATGATGAATCTTTTGCATTTTATTTTCTTATTTGGTGTGTTTTGATTATGTCGCCATGTTGATGTAATTAAGAGATGCTGGGCTGTAAATAATTTGCTGTCCATGGGATGACAGTCCGTCTAGTCAGATAGGCGAGAATACAGGAGGGAAGGATCATTAGTGTCCGTCAGTTGTCTCTCTCGTTTTCTCCCTTTTCTAGAATCCCTCCACATTATGTGCCATCACCTGAGTCCCAGCAGTTCAGGAATTTGAGCTCGCTCATAGGAGGCTGGGCCTGGTCCTTCTACCCATTCTTGTACAGGTGGTGGCACTGTCCTGGTGTTGCAGTGTCATTCACTGTTGCGTCACACCCCAGTCCCTAACCGTTGCACTCAGTAGCTGGCCTCGCCTCCCTCATGCGACTCCAGACCTTAGTGCTGCCAGTTGTGGCAGGCAGGTCATACCCTATAGGTCTCAGGTAGTGGCACCTGCGGTGCACTTTGTGAAGGGGGGTCCATCGCAGTGGTTGTGGGTTGTTTCCCTTTGCTGTGGTGCTATCAAGGTTGTTCATTTTATTATTGTTTGCTTTCCCCTTGTTTTGAGTGATGTGTGTGTGTGTGTGTGTGTGTGTGTGTGTGTGTGTGTGTGTGTGTGTGTGTGTGTGAGTGAGGAGTGTGTGTGTGTGTGTGTGTGTGTGTGTGTGTGTGTGTGTGTGTGTGTGTGTGTGTGTGTGTGTGTGTGAATGAAAGTGATTGGAAGTTTAATTTTTGTTTTGTGTGTTTTTGTCCGGAGAAAATAGTTGAGAGGGGTATGGGCGGTAGGACATCCGGCTTAGTGACCGCGACAATGATNGCTGCATTCTTAAAAAGAAAAATTGTTTTGCTAATGATGAATCTTTTGCATTTTATTTTCTTATTTGGTGTGTTTTGATTATGTCGCCATGTTGATGTAATTAAGAGATGCTGGGCTGTAAATAATTTGCTGTCCATGGGATGACAGTCCGTCTAGTCAGATAGGCGAGAATACAGGAGGGAAGGATCATTAGTGTCCGTCAGTTGTCTCTCTCGTTTTCTCCCTTTTCTAGAATCCCTCCACATTATGTGCCATCCACCTGAGTCCCAGCAGTTCAGGAATTTGAGCTCGCTCATAGGAGGCTGGGCCTGGTCCTTCTACCCATTCTTGTACAGGTGGTGGCACTGTCCTGGTGTTGCAGTGTCATTCACTGTTGCGTCAACACCCCAGCCTAACCGTTGCACTCAGTAGCTGGCCTCGCCTCCCTCATGCGACTCCAGACCTTAGTGCTGCCAGTTGTGGCAGGCAGGTCATACCCTATAGGTCTCAGGTAGTGGCACCTGCGGTGCACTTTGTGAAGGGGGGTCCATCGCAGTGGTTGTGGGTTGTTTCCCTTTGCTGTGGTGCTATCAAGGTTGTTCATTTGTTATTATTGTTTGCTTTCCCCTTGTTTTGAGTGTGATGTGTGTGTGTGTGTGTGTGTGTGTGTGTGTGTGTGTGTGTGTGTGTGTGTGTGTGTGTGTGTGTGTGGTGTGTGTGTGTGTGTGTGTGTGTGTGTGTGTGTGTGTGTGTGTGTGTGTGTGTGTGTGTGTGAATGAAAGTGATTGGAAGTTTAATTTTTGTTTTGTGTGTTTTGTCCGGAGAAAAATAGTTGAGAGGGGTATGGGCGGTAGGACATCCGGCTTAGTGACCGCGACAATGATCATCGAGGGACACGTTTACACGAAGGACACACTGCTTAGTACTTCTTTAGACAGAAACAAATACTGTCTTCTTCATTTCCTTGATGTTATATTTCAAAATGTAAACGTCTGTGTTGACTTAAAAAGCGCGCCGTTCCAAAAAAATATAGTGGTAAAGTTGAAGGTCTCTCACTACTTGGAAGAATTCTAGGGTAGACTATTTGAGCATAGGGGGAAAAGACTCCTCTAAGTGATGCAGGGCAGCCAGGGTAGACTGTTTGAGCACTTGGGAAAAGGCTCCTCCAAGTGATTAGGGGTAGACTGTTTGAGCACTTGGGAAAAGGCTCCTCTAAGTGATGCAGGGTAGACTGTTTGAGCACTTGGGAAAAGGCTCCTCCAAGTGATTAGGGGTAGACTGTTTGAGCACTTGGAAAAGGCTTTTCTAAGTGATGCAGGGTAGACTGTTTGAGGACTTGGGAAAAGGCTCCTCTAAGTGATGCAGGGTAGACTGTTTGAGCACATGGGAAAAGGCTCCTCTAAGTGATGCAGGGTAGACTGTTTGAGCACATGGGAAAAGGCTCCTTTAAGTGATGCAGGGTTGACTGAGCACTTGGGAAAAGGCTCCTCAAAGTGATGAGAGGTAGACTGTTTGAGCACCTGGGAAAAAGTTCCTCTAAGTGATGCAGGGTAGACTGAGCACTGGGAAAAGGCTTCTTCAAGTGATGAGGGGTAGACTGTTTGAGCCCCAGGGAAAATGCTCCTCTAAGTGATGAGGGGTAGACTGTTTGAGCATTTGGGGAAAAGGCTCCTCTAAGTGATGCAGGGTAGACTGTTTGAGCACTGGGGAAAATGCTCCTCTAAGTGATGCAGGGTAGACTGAGCACTGGGAGCACTGGGGAAAAGGCTCCTCTAAGTGATGAGGGGTAGACTGTTTGAGCACCTGGGAAAAGGCTCCTCTAAGTGATGCAGGGCAGCCAGGGTAGACTGTTTGAGCACTTGGGAAAAGGCTCTTCTAAGTGATGCAAGGTAGACTGTGTGTATGGGGAAAGGGTCTTCTAAGTGGTGCACGACAAGTAAGGTAGACTGGAACCCGAGTGCTGTTTTGTGAAGCATGATAGAATCAGCACGCACTTGTCAGCATCTTGCATAACAAATGAGGGACTACAAAACATATCCAAACAGGGTCCTTGCTCCTCATATATGTTATCAAGAAGTCCAAATACTTCTTTTTCTGACTGTGTTTGGTTATTTGCGGGGATTTGTTGATGTTTTAGAAAAGTAGCTTCTGAGATTGGCATGCAACACAGAGGCTGGCAAAGGGAGAGATAATTGGGAAATCCTTAGAAGAAACATTAACGATTAGCCCTGGAGATAGATGCAAGTGAGATGAGCAGGACAGAAATGATTGCAGTCGCCGGATATATCTGATACCATCCCACTGACGACGTGTGTGTCATTCCTGTGTGAAACCTTTCATCTCAGAACTCTTTTGATCGTCTGCCTGTCCGTTCCAGGTTGTCTTTTATTTGACCATGTCTTCAAGGACAAGCTATCAGCTAATACATTTTACCCTCCTCTATGTCCCTAGCTATTTCAGTTCTGCTTGGAGTGTGAAGGACTTTAAGGTAAACTGAGTTTTCTTAGTGTCCACGATTATCCCCCACCCACCCACCCCACCTCTCTCTCTCTCTCTCTCTCTCTCTCTCTCTCTCTCTCTCTCTCTCTCTCTCTCTCTCTCTCTCAGTATGTTGTTCTTCAGTTTATCGTCCTTCCACTCAATGTGATTCAGACAATATTATAGTGTAGAGCGAGCTTGATGTAAAGAATGAGAGAGAGATGCATTTTTAGGGAGCGTAAAGGGAGTGTAAGTTTTAAAGTAGTACGTAAAGAATGTAATCATAACCCTCCACCCGCCCTATTCATCAGAACGTTTAACCTAAACTAAAATTGTAACTGTAACAATCACAAATGCTAAAGATAAATATTAAGTGAACAGCCTAACAAATTTAGAAATAGATTCAAGAGTAGCAAAATTGTTTAATATACTAGATAGTGATAAAGGAGTCGATTCATCAACAAAACCCTCAATACCTGATTTATTAAAAAAAAACTCTTTTGTTTGGGACAATGAATCAGCAAACGATTGACATTTATAGAATTCACACACATACATTTAATATCTTTGCAATATTTTGTTTTAAACGAGTTTACACGAAGCCTATGGATTAGACTTTCAATCTCCTTGGATGAGAAAATAAATCTTTTGTATGATGGTATCCCGTTGTTTTTGTCATTACATTTGATGCAATTGTTATAATATGTCCGAGTTTCCTCAGTGTTTTTGTTCCATTATCATGAGATTTTTATTTATGATAGAGAAACATTCTGCCAGATCTAAGCGCGAACATTTTATTGTTACTGTACCACTAAGGTTTTGAGCTGATTTTTTTTGTAACTTTGTCTATTTGTTCATTTGCCGATATACCACAATGAGAAGGCACCCAACAAAAAGTAAAATTAATGCTTTTTTTGGAAAAGAAGGTGTACTATATGATTGATTTCAGTTATCATGTCTAATCGGACACATGAATTAGAAGACTTAATACCATTCAATGCTGTTTTGAATCAGCGCATATTACGATTTGGCTGCTATTTATGGGGAAATTCGAAATGAAAGCCAATGATTTGAGTATAGCATGTAATTCTCCGCTATATATAGACTGACTTTTACCAAGAGGAAATAACTTTTCTATTTTTTTCAGCTAGGAATTATGAAAGCTGCTCCCGTGCTATTATCATCTAATACTGAGCCATCTGTGAATATTTTTAAGTGATGGTTTGTACTTATTTTCTAAGTGAGTGTAGGCAAAATTTCTCAAATGTTGTGAACATCCTTTTTTGTTAAATTATTGTAGTCGATGTCAAAGGAAGCTTTTGATTGTACCCATTTTGGAATGGGTAAAAAAAGAGGTTTGCCAGCGATTTTTTTTGTGTGTGTGTGTGTGTATATATTTTAGAAGATCTGAGGGAAATGAATAAAAACAGATTTTGTGGATTGTATATATTGTGCACGTTTTCCACAATACTTTTCCGAATGTAAACATACCTCTTCTGAGCCAAAAAAAATTGTGAGAAACTTTTAAAGATGTATTTTAAAGTAGAAGCTTTTCTCATTTCAGATAGAGGTAGAACTCCCACTTCAATGTATGTCCCTAAGTTTGACGTATGTGTGGAAAGCCCTATGGCAATTTTGAAGGCTTTGCAATCAGTGCTCTGAAGTTTTTAAAAGATATTTAGGTGCATTAAAAATACTTCCTGAGCATATGTAAGTCTTGAATCTCTCAGTGTGTGTGTGTGTGTGTGTGTGTGTGTGTGTGTGTGTGTGTGTGTGTGTGTGTGTTCTTTATATTTTTCTGTTCTTTTCCTTCTTCTTTTTTCATCTTTCTTAACTTTCTTCTTTCCTTCTTTCTTTTTCATCAGGGTGATCATCACAGCTATCGCCAAGGGGGCAATATTAGCATTATTACAACAGCAGAACACTGCTGGAGTCAGTGATGGTTATGGTGACTGACATGAAGGTGTCGATGAATATAATACAGATGATAATGACACGGTTAAGGCTTGCTACGACGATGGTCTCCATGTATGCTTTGACATTGCATGTACATCTGCAATCACTCAAAGGCAAAACAAGCATAATACATATATATATATATATATATATATATATATATATATATATATATATATATATATATATATATATATATATATATATATATATATAGAGAGAGAGAGAGAGAGAGAGAGAGAGAGAGAGAGAGGATCATCATAACAGACAGTCGCACAAACAACAAAAAAGGTGGGCATTACATAGTTAAAGAGCGCCCTGAACACTTAAGCAGAGATAGGAAAAAGCTGAAGTCTGGAAAGGAAATCGAAAATCAAAGGGAAAAAAGTGTTACCCATCTATGTAGACATCAAAAGTAACCATCCACCTTCTATCCTAAAAACCATACCCAATGGCATAAACAAAAGACTATCTAACCTGTATGCAACGAGAAAGTATTCAACAGTGCAGCAGTTGAATACCAGGAAGCACTGAAAAAAAGTGGCTACAACTACAAACTACAATACAACCCAGATAATAACATGAACAGTAATAAAAAAACAACAGAAAAGGAAGATCATATGGTACAATCCCCCATATGATGGAAGAATAAAGACTAATGTAGGAAAAGAATTCTTTAAAATTCTTATAACATCATCATTTCCAAAAGAACATGTACTATCTAAAAAATTCAATAAAAACACCATCAAGCTATCATATTCATGTATGCCCAACCTCAAAAACATAATTGACTCATCTAACAAAACTAAAGGCAACACAGCCGAAAAAGGGTAACAAAAGGACATCTTGTAACTGCACTAAAAAAGATCAATGCCCCCTGAATAATAAATGCCTCTACAATAATATTGTATACCAAGCCACAGTAACAACTGATAGTAACAAAGAAACATACATAGGGATTACTGCAAAACATTTCAAAACTAGATATGCAAACCATAAACAGTCCTTCAAAAATGAAAAAATATAAAAACCAAACAGAACTAGTAAACACATTTGGAAACTTAAAGATAAAAAAATAGACTACAATATATCATGGGAAAAAATCATAAAAAGAGCAGCACCATACAATATATCTCTAAAAAATGCAACCTATGTTCTACAGAAAAGTGGCTGATATTATGCAAACCTCATCTAGCAACCCTGAATTCAAAAGCTGAGATCATAAACAATTGCAGGCACAAATGGAAATTCTTGTCAACACACCATTCCTTAACACGCCCTCCCTGAACGCACCCCCTAAAAAAAATCAAAAATTGTAAAAAGATACAGGCCACGTGAAACACATGCAGAACTCACGCTTACACACACACAATATATATACACCGGTAGCATGCCCAAAACGAACACCCTGAAGAGAGCAGAGAGCTTGAAATTGGTACCCCTAAGATTAATTTATACTGTACTTTAGAGTTAAGGTGACCGTTTTCTGGTCCCCTTAAGGTTTCCCTCTTTTTTTTCTCTGTGTCATTCAACTCAATGACAATATACAACTGAGCTATAGAGGATCCCAGGCTTTGTTTTTTATTTATAGATCAATGGATTTGGAGGAAAGACCAATCGTTTGAGAGTTCCAGCTTACAATGTACTTCATGACTTAAGGAGACCACAGTAAATTTAGATCTTAGAGGGACCAGTACATAATGGGAAATAACTTTTTTGTAAGCATGATATATGTTCACGAGATTTTGTCCCATGTTTTTATTTCACATAATGATTAAATCGAACCAAAAACAACCTGGATTTATTCCTACATACTGTGTGAACTCAAAAAACAGTGGAGATATATAGTGTACATCTGAGCTATCAGGGATCCAAATTTCATTTAGACCTAAGCTGACTGACTAGACTCCCAGGTTGGCCTGCTGTAAAACAACATCCGGGCAACTCGTATAAGCTGTTACTGGCAGCCATTTTTTCTCCAGCCAGCGGTGCTGTGACTGCTGGTTCTCAATTTGGTGTTTACATTGAAGGTAAGTGAAACTGGTCTTCTCTTGATCTTCCAGATGGGGATGTTTAATCTGTCCCATTCATTTTCATTTAGATTTGGCACACAGGTTGCATGCTTTGTATGTTCTTGTCATTCGTATTCAGCCTTCTTCAATGTAGGTCAGCTAACAGACCTGACTATTACTAGTCTTCTTCTTCTTCCATTTTCCGACCAACATCATTATGCTGATGATTATGTCGTACCAAGGCAGTGAAGAGCAGAGGGGGGGGGGGGGGGGGGGGGGGGGGGGAGAGGAGACGTGAGCAGGAAAGTGGGTGAAGTAGGGTGTGTGTGTGTGTCAGGGAGTGGTGGTCAGAGGTATTATTGGCGTGAAAGAGTAGGCCTATGGGATTTTAATGGGTGAGATGTGCGTTCGTTCGTACACGGAACCTCACTTTGTAGCCAAGTCTCTTTCGAATGACTTTTGGGGATATGAAGTCAGAACCCAAAAGGAAAAATTTCCCTTGAACTGAAAGAACTTCGGAATTCCTAATCAGTCATTTAGATTTGATTTTTAAAAAAAAAATAATTCAAGCAGTTGAGGAATGTATTGGGCTACAATATCATTCGAAAAATAAATAAAGGGCTTTCGTAGCACGATACAGTCTCTGGTTAAACTTGGTGACCTACTTCATTTTCTCCTTTGCACTCCATCTTCCTCAGTCACCCCAGTCCCCCTCTCCCAGCCCCCTCTCCCCCCAGCCCCCCCCCCCCCCCCACCCCCCTCCCCCCCACCCCCTCTGCCACTCCTCCTCTTTCTTTACCCACCTACCTCATGCAGTGTGATCTTGTTAACCCTAAGATTGGCATGGAAGAATTAACCTAGCTGATGAGAGAGAGAGAGAGAGAGAGAGAGAGAGAGAGAGAGAGAGAGAGAGAGAGAGTGGTGGTAATGTTGTGGGCAAGTGTGTGCGCGCGCGCGTGTGTGTGTTTTTGTGTGTATTTTGTTAGCTTGCTCATTATCTTCTCTTTATTTTTATTTTTCATTTCTTTGTTTTCTGCATTTGTTTAATAAAATTACTCTGCATGTTTCCAGTATATATGAAACTAGTGTGTCAGAATTGTGTGAAAGGTTTGTAATGCTATAAAAAAATGTCATATAATCACTTGATACGTAACTTATTTTTCTTTCTGATTATTAAAAAAAAATGTTTAAAAAAAAAAAGAAACCGGGCGGCCGAAGTGGAAACCCTGCCGATTCATTTGAATGGCAAAGATAAAAACAGTTGAACGTGGTTAATTTCTGCATGTAGCACAATACAGTCTCTGGGTGACCTACTTCATTTTCTCCTTTGATTGGGATTTCTCCATGTTGGGTGGTGAGTGGTCATCATATTGGTCTGGTGAATCAAACAGACCTTGTTAAGGGCTGAGGCAGCAGACTGGTGTCGGGTGAGTGCATCTTTTGGATCCAGACGCGTACGTTAGGATACTTTTCATTGATTACAGTTCAGCATTTAATACAATAGTACCTTCAAAGCTTTATATGAATTTGAAACATCTTTTGATCCCTGAATCAGTTTGTGTCTGGATCCTTGATTCCCTCAGATGTAGACCACAGATTTCTAAAGTTGGTGATGTGTTCTCTTCCACCCTTACCCTTAACATTGGTGCCCCCCCAAGGATGTGTTCCGTCCCCAGTCTTGTATTCATTGTTCATCCATGATTGTAAAACTCACCATGAATGTAATACTGTGGTTAAATAAAAAATTTGCCGACAAAACGACTCTTGAAGGGCTGATCACGAATGGTAACGAGTCTAACTACAGATATGACGTTTCCGAGCTCGTTAGCTGGTGCGACAAAAAACAACTGGAGCTAAATGTATCAAAAACAAAAGATTCTAGATTTTAGAAAAACCAAGACCGCTCCCTTGCCCAGTAACTATCAAAAACAACCCATTGGAAATCATTAGTGAGTTTAAATTTCTTGGACTAATCATTTCTGATAATTTAAAATGGGAGAAAATTCCAGGAACACTGTTTAAGAAAGCCCAGCAGCGCTTGTACTTTTCTTTGGCGGTTGAAAAAAATTGGTGTCAACAAGGACATTCTGATCCAGTTCTACAGAACAATCATTGAAAGTGTATTAACTTTTGCAGTAGTTGTCTGGTTTGGTAACATGTCAAAAGAGGATGTTTCAGCCCTCAAAATGATTGTCAAAACAGCACCAAGATCATAGGGTGTGAGTGTAACTTGCCGTCCTTGGATGAAATCTATACTAGCATTTAAAAAAGCTAAGTCGATAAGTCAAGATAGATAACATCCAGCTTTTGGATTTTTCAAGCTGCTTTCCTCACTCAGGTTGGCGGTACATAACCTTGAAAACAAGAACAAATCGCTTTGCACATGTGACGCTCCACCACAAAATGAGTCGCATTGCACCGGAGGTCGTTTTTGAGTTATTTATATCTTGTAATTCTACAATAAAAATGCTCTCCAAAAAAAAGAAAGATTGTAAATCGGACTATTTTTGGCAAAGTTATTGTGATTTGAAGTTTAGAGACCCGTCAATACAGCGAAAAGAGAAATTGCAGCCGAAAAGTTTCAAAACATGTTCATAGCAACCAAGTACTTCTAATTAAGATATCTTGTTGAAACTTCGCACAAACATGCATATGACCATTCTGTATCATCACACAAACCTTTGGGGAAAAATATTGACATTTCTAGATTTATTTAAAAAAATAGATTTTGGATAAATTGAAAAATAAAACACAGAGAAAAGAATAAGCTGCTTTAAATTTATATCAGTAAATTAATTCACATAACCATACTACTTGAGGTAACCTTTGTGTGCTTTTATTCAGTAACTGCTAGTGTAAGATCTTAAGTCAGAAAATAAAGGAAAATTAAAAAAAAAAAAAAAAAATAACCTAAAAAAGATACTACACTGACCGCGGCAGTAGAACGCAGCTTCCCTGACCATATTAAGTAGTTTTGAACACACATGAGAACAGTAATTCCCACAGGAAGATGATGTTCTACTCACAGTACTGGACTAGTGACTAGGGCAGGGGCAGAGGCTTAGGGCAGAGAATGTCATGTGCGTCAGGTCTGACAAAGGGTCTGATGTGCTGGTATAGGTACTCTCTGCGGTCAGCTGACAATCCAGGGGGCTGAATTCAGGCAGGGAGACTGACCAGACGACACCTGGCAGTGTCCACACAGTATGCTAGCTGTATCTGTTCCTCCTCTGCACTCAGTGTGGTTTTCACATACACAGTTTCCAGGCATTTGAGGAAAAACGGAAATGAAAATATTTTTTCATTCCCTTCACTGCCTTAAAATACACATCAAAAAATGCTTGCCAGTCATAGACCATGACTTTCTCTTTCCCAGCCTCTGTGCCAATTGATCTGTGCCCGATTGATGCCCTTGGTGGTGCTGCTGTTGATGACATGGCACAGGCCGTTGAGGCCGTGAACTTCACAACGTTTGAAGCATGGCTTCAGGAGGCCGAAACACCAGTCAGGAGCAAATTTGGTGTGGCGGGCAGGCATGAAGTTGATGGTGATGGAGGTGTGAAGGCCCTGCATGACTCGCCAGGCCAGGTACCACAACATGGACTTGGTTTTGTTCTGGCCGCTGCAGTTGTCACAGTGTAGATCCACCTCCATCTCCCCAATGCCAAAATGCTGGGAAAATGGTGGTGCAGCAGAAAGCACCATACTGGACCCCTTGCCGCTGGACATGCCTTCATCAATGAGGTAATTTATCTGCTGTGAAGACCCTCACAGCAGACTCCAAAGATGCCGCACTTTCTGGGAACAAAAATGCAGATAGGATCAGGCTGGAGAGGGCTGCTGGGCAGATGGACTTGCTGGGCAAAGTCACAGCTGTAATGCATCCTGGCTGCCAGCTGTTGGCAGGATGGGGTCCCAGCTCAGTGATGTTGGCAGCAGCTGTTGCAGCTTTGCTGTGGTCCACCTGCCTGTTGTAAAATGTCCACTCTGCCTCAACAACCTCTAAGTGAGCCAGCTGATCCTGAAGCCTGGCACCACTCTCTTCTTCTGGGAGACCAGTACTGCGACGGATCTTCTCATTGTTTTGTTTGCACTGCCAACACAGATCCGTCACTGGGTTTCCAACAACAATGAAGGGAAGGTGCTGCTGCCATATTTTGAAGAAAGAAGTCTTCCCAAGCATACGGTGACGGTGACCTGAACACACACACACACACACACACACACACACACACACACACACGCAGTAAAGCGGTCAGCTTGTTCTGACTAATCCTGAAACAGTGTTGAATTCTGTTCTTAGCAACACTTACCAGAAAACAGGAATTAATCATTCTACTTGAAGAAAGGTAACCTGTGTCTGTATGTGTCAGAAGTCTGTTTACTTTTAGTATTCATTGGTAAAGCATGTGTAATTGTTAGCAGTGAATTCAATCAACTATTGTGTTAATAATGTTACTGTAAGCTAAACTGTAAGCTAAAATGTATAAAAAAGTTAATGTAAGCTGTGTCAGCGTGTGTGAAGTTTGTTTTAGATTTATTAGGAGAGTGTGTTTAACAATTAGCCGTGATTTCAATCAACTTTTGTGTTAATGATGTTACTGTAAAAGTGTAAGCTGTCAGTGTGTGTGAAGTCTGTTTTAGTGTTTATTAGTAAAGTGTGTGTAACTGTTAGCAATTACTTCAATCATAAAGTGTACACAAAATTCTTCTTGATTCAGATTTAAATCAATGGTTCACAAACTAAAAGCTGCTAAACATTTGACATTTTGTCTGTTTCAAACAGTCTTTATGCAGCAGTCACAAAATATTTCTGCCTAAGAAAAATATTGACAATTTAGTATAAAATACTCAGTTGAAAATAAAATTAAATTAATGAATTGTAAATCAAATGTTCATAATATTTCCATTTTAATATACCACTATAACCAAAAGTTTTAAAATAAAAAGGTGAAAAAGTAAAATAAATAAATCTATATTTTATTAGCTAAATATCAAATTTAATTCTAGTAGTAGACAATGTTAATCAGTTGTGAAACAGACAGATATGCATGATGAGATTGAGTCACAAAAACTGAACAGAGTAAGGGAGGAGGAGAAAAATAAAAAAAATAAAAGATTCCATTGGGAAAAAAAATAAGAGAGACAAAAAAAAAAAATTAAGGATTATAAAACTAGAAGTTCTAGTTCTGCAAATTTCTGATTCAGTGTTATTTGCTTACCAATAAATAAACTTAAAAGATTCCCTGCAGACAATCTTGAAGTCGACAGTGTATGTTGTGCGCTGATGTTCTCTGGTCTTCTGGCGACAAGGCTTGCCCACAGTGATCTCTGAGTTGTTCATGGGGGTACACGCAAGTATTCCATGCAGCACCATGTCCTTCTAAGCTGAAAAAAAAGTCTTACTTTGAGTCACCTTAGAAAGAGTTTAGTTATTACAAATACCTGGTTAATTTGAACCTCACAATACACACTAAAACCAAAACATAGTAACACACAAGCACACACTATTAAAATAGCCTTTTGCCCACTCATTTACACATGTGTGCATACAGAAAACACACACACACACACACACACACACACACACACACACACACACACACACACACTCAATGTACGCACTACACTGTACAATAATTATTATTCATTCATAGAATACAAGTGATACACACACACACACACACACACACACACACACACACACACACACACACACACACACACACACATACTGTACAGTGTACAATTATTTAATCATGCAACTGACACACATACTATCACATACCAGCATAATGCATTTTGTAAAGTTAAAAACAAACATATTGATCACAATTAGATTTAACAGAGAGGGCTTCTCTCTTTATGATTATTTTTTGTTCAGTTACATCAGCATTAAGCTTATGTGTGTGTGTGTGTGTGTGTGTGTGTGTGTGTGTGTGTTGTGTGTGTGTACATCTTGTGCATAATACATTGTGTGTGTGTGTTTATAGAATCACTGTATGACTATGTGTGTGTGGGCATAACAATATGTATGTGTGTGTGTGTGAGTGAGTGAGTGAGTGTGTGTGTGTGTGTGTGTGTGTGTGTGTGTGTGTGTGTGTGTGTGTGTGTGTGTGTGTGTGTGCATGCATGACTCATCACAATGAGGTTATGCTTTTGGTTTAATCATGTTTACCTTGCCACAATTAAACACAAATCAAACAATTATGCAGTGACAGTAAATATTAACTGAATTGTGTGCTTACCTTCAGATAATTCAGCCATGGTCATTCTCTTTGCCAGTATGTCCTCAGAAGTGAACTGTGCAATGCATCCCTTCTTTTTGGACACTGGCTCAGCACTGTCAGTTTCACTGCTTTGCTTGTCAGTCACGACACTGCTTGCACCTGCCACATGGCGATTTCGACACTTGCAGTCGAAAGCTTCAACTTTCAGCCTTTCAGCATCAGGTCCAAGCATGGTTTCGCTGTCTATGTCGGCATTCACAGACAGATTGGGCTCTTGAACTTGGACGAGTGCAGGTGCTTCTTCGTGATCCGAGCCGGTCTCGGAGCACTGACTGTCAATATCACTTCGATCACCCATTTCCTCTTCGTTATCGGTAGAAACACTGCCATCGTCGTCCAGGAAATATTCAGTCTCCAGCCCGTAAATGTCATGTTCATCTGATGATGAAAATATGTTGGCATCGCGAGCCGATCTTGTTAAAAAATCACAAATATTAGCCCTAAGACTCTCCGGCGTGTTCGCTTTGGAAGCCGCCATTGTTGCTTGTGTTGGTCACGTGAACGCCTTTGGGCCAACCATCAGTGGGGAATCCCACCTTCGTGACGCTTTGTTTATACGTCATACCCCTTTTTTAAGGACGATGATTGGCTTACACCGTGGAAATTGACCCCTGAAAGGGTTTCAGTTTAAAAATAGAGGTCTAGACCTTTCCAACGAGGTATCATCGACAGGTCCATTCCAATATTTCGGGGGTGAGGGCCTGTCAATTTTGATCAATTTTATCGGTTTGTAAGCTGCCAAAACAAGAGGTTATGTGTTTCAAAAGCATTTTTTGGGCAAAAAGAAACATATTTACACTTTAATATTTGCATGGAAGACAGAAGAAAGGCTGTAGGTTAATATTCCATTAAAATCTAAAAATCCATAACCTGACCCCCATCTGCCTAAAATCGGCCCTAGCGAAAAACTCGGTGAGGGACAATGCGACTCATTTCGTGGCGGGGCGTCACAAATAGTTTCTTTCCAAAAGCTATCGAAGCCTTGAATCAAAATGCAGAATCTTGTCATTCTGTGTGACAGACTCGCCATCAATTACACTAGCCATGTATGTTTCGATATGTGTGTGAGTGCTTTTTTTTTTAGACAGCTATGTGCACACGTCTATTCAGTAATTCTATTCCCAGTTCACAGAAGTGTGTGTGTGTGTGTGTGTGTGTGTGTGTGTGTGTGTTCGCGCATGATTGGGCGAGTTGGGGGTGGGGGGGGGTAGTTAGACAAGCTTATGTGTACTCTTCCAATATTCAACCTTTGCTTAGTTTATGATTATGTGAAATGACTGAGCTTGAGCTCGAATGTTTGTTAGCTTGCTTGCTCTATCCCTCCCAATATTCTTTGTGACTCATGTACACTTGGTAATAAAGACGTATCTTATCTTACATAAAAAAGGCAAAATATACTGTTATCATTTTTTTTTTTTTTCTTTCAGACAAGCTGCGTGTTTACTTCCTGTGGGTCAGGTTGAATTGTCCAAGTTGGTCATTGGCTTGCCTTCTTTGCTCATGGCCACATTTTCAGATTTTTTTCGCGCTACCTTAAGAACGAGTAAGTATCTTTTGGATTTTTGGCTTGCTTGAACATCATTTGTGTAGTTTAAGCATTCTGTAATTATGGAATCTTTGTTTATAAGACTGAAGAAAATGCTGCATTTTTAAGGGTGTACTGGCATGCTTCAAAAACATTTGGCATTTTGAACTATAGTTTCTTATATCTTATAGATTACTTTAGAGTCAATCCTATTCCTGCCTTATTTTGGCGTGTTATCTTGGGGACAATAATTATAAACGAGTCGGACCCTAGATCCCTGCACATAAAAAAAAAAAAAAACAAACTCATAGCAGTTGAAAAAATCGAAAAGAGTAGGGGAGGTCAATTTACCTTGTCAAAGATCAAGTAGATTGAAGATATCTGCCTGGTGTTTCTTACAAAGCTGAAAAAAACTGTTACTTTCTGGTTGATATTTCAAAAGTGTAGGTCATCTTGTGCCGGTGAAAATGGATTACATGTAACATGGCGTGCATGCTGTGTGGAACTGCAGGGATAAAGGAGATAAATGACGAGAGGCAAAGCCTTCAAGGCTCAAGTTGGTACAGAACACTAGAGGCAGTTCAAGTTGTCCTACTCCTAGTTACAGAATCCAATTAAAACAAATTACAGCCTTTACCATTCCATGATGTCTTCATGCTAGGGCTTGCTAGGAAGGGTGTGTCATTGTGATTAAGTGCAAGTCTATCACTTTTGACCCTGCCAGCACTTGTGACTTGACTTGAATTATGCCTCTGGTTCCGCTCGGGAACAAAGGGCTGCTGCCAGCACTTGTAATTGCTGAGAAATTGCCAACGTTAAAGTTGACCACAAACGCCTACACTCAGGCACACATACATGGATTAATGGATGCACACACACACACACACACACACACACACACACACACACACACACACACACACACACACACACACACACACACACACACACACACACACACACACACACACACACACACACACACAACCAAAATAGCATGAGAACATAGACTCACTTTGTTTACACACATGAGCCAAAAATGAGTAGGTGATATTTGAATGGCATGGGGAATAACTAAGTGCCAGCAGTCAGCATATCAGTCAGCTCTACCTGGGTAGGCAAGCCCATTGAGTAAACTGTAGTGGTGTGATGATTGAAAAGCACTTGTTTTTAGAGGTTGGTCTGTGACCAATGATAGGTCCTATGTAAATACAATAATAATATTTTTTTGATGACAATAAAATAGTTTTGAAATATTTATGTATTAATATTACTATAGCTATTTTCATTTTCTGTGCTTGCTGGCGTTTGATCTACCACTAGGCTGTGAAGTGTGTAGATTCACTGTTAGTCCTGAATAGAGCGCTTCTTGTGCACAAACCTTTGAAGCTCAATTCTTATATGCGGTAAACACATGATTTGTATGGATGATAGTTAATAAGAATGTAGGTTTCTGGATCCTGGATTCAACATTATAAAAGGCGTACTTACTCAGGATCGGGGACTTCTTGTAGGGATATTTCAGCTGGATCACCCAGCCTTTATCAGCACTGTTTTCATCTAGCCAGAGCTGTCTAACAACATGGCTGCAAAGTTTTCCACAAATCCACTAATTCCCTATGGCAACAACTGACCCATGTGAAAGACAAAAAACAGACCCCCTCAAACAGTGTGACACAGTGTACCAAGTAGTGTGGGAGGCGGGGGGGGGGGGGGGGGGGGGGGGGGGGGATATCATGGTTGTTTTTCAGTTTGGTCATCCTAAGTAGAACACTTACAGAACTAAAGAGTCTTTCATATCACTGATTGTATGCAATTGATTATAATTGCAGGGGTATCATCCGTGAAACCGAGGATAGTAGTGACAGTGACTTGGAAAATGGACACCAGCTCCCTGAACAAGTTAATAGAGGCGTGTCGGAAGATAGGCAGGTAAGTGGTGCTAAAGCTTTGTGTAAACCAGTACTTGTGCTTGGTATACCAATACAATAAAAATAATGTTGTGAAATTTGTACTGCACTCGGAGAGCACATTGCTGCAGCGCTGTGCCCTCCCAGGGCTGGACCTGGCAAAAGGGGGGGGGGGGGGGGGGGTGTTACAGATTTTTTATTCATAAAGTCGAGCATCACATACCGGGCGACCCATGGCTTAAGCCCTCAGGTTTTAACAGTTCCTACTGAACAACTATTGACAGAGTAAACAACATTCGATCCCCCCCCTCCCGCGCCCACCTCCTCCATGCTCAACAACTTTTGAGAGAGTGTACACCGTTCCATCCCCCCCCACTCCCCTCTGTTCAACAACTTTTCTGAGAGTGGTGCACGTTGTACAACCCCCCCCCCCCCCCCCCCCCCTGCCATCAACAACTTTCCCAGTGTTTTTTGCTTAGCTTTGTTTTCATCCCTGACACAAGTTGGGTCTGCATGGCCAAGTGTGTTCGACATGAAAATGTGGCCCCTGAATTTAATTGTTTTTTTTAAAAAAAAAAAAAAAATATATATATATATATATACTATGAAGTTACATTGTTCTAATTCTTCTTCATGTAACCCCACAAAGTGAGACCCTAGCGCTCAAGAGGGTTTCAGGTGAAAGATACCACTGGATTTTTTTTTTAAACGTGTGATGACGTGGATGAGTACAGGATAAGAAAAAAAATTATGAGAGCAAGTGTTGCGTTCAATAACTACAACAGTACCTGTGATGAGAGAGACAGAGACAGAGAGAGAGGGAGAGAGAGTCACATTTACATACATACTTAAAGAAAATGAGATGTTGAATTTGGATAATTTTTTGCACAGAAGATGATGCTGTAGAGTTTCATTTAGTATATTTTTAATACCCCAGGATGACACCCAGTTGAACTAATAAAAGATATACCCAGACAGCAAGCCAAGCTAGAATCAATCTGGCATAAGCTAGGCAACTGGCTAGGGACTAGCTTGGATAACCAGCTGGGGACAGTCTAGAAGTGCTCATGGGCCCAACCTTGGTTCTAGCTTGGCACCCTAGCTAGTTCTACATGGGCCCAACCTTGGTTCTAGCTTGGCACCCTAGCTAGTTCTACATGGGCCCAACCTTGGTTCTAGCTTGGCACCCTAGCTAGTTCTACATGGGCCTATCCTTGGTTCTAGCTTGGCATCCTAGCTAGTAAATACTAAATAAATCTTAAATAAATGTTAGCGAACCGCCAAGAGAAACGTGGACAAACGAGACACAAGAAAACACACGATGCGTTTCGACCTCCTAGGTCTTCTTCAGGCAAGACATAAACACTGTGCCTGTGCCGAACGAATTTGTCACTTAGCTTATATCTCTTCAGCGCAAGGTAGGTAGGCGTTGATTCAGCGCTGAAGAGATCTAAGCTAAGTGACAAATTCGTTCCTTTTCATTGTCCTGCTTGTTTGTGTCTTGCTTGAAGAAGACCTAAGAGGTCAAAACGCATCGTGTTTTGCCTTGTGACTCGTTTGTCCACGTTTCTCTTGGCGGTTCGCTAACATTTATTTAAGATTTGTTTGGATTTCCGCCTGCAGTTGTCTCACTTTGCAACTAGTAATGCTAGTTCTAGCACGGCTGACGCTGGCCTTCTATAGCTAGTTCAATGATGGGCTGTATTGCCATTATCATCTACCTCATCCTTCTCCTTCACCCGTGTCGCCAGTGGGTGCCATTGTCTCCCAAAGTCACACATCTTCTCCAAGTCTCACATTGAGACATCTGTAGGCAACTTCAAAAAACACACACACCAGCAATGTTGTTGAAGTAGGATGTGTGCAGTTGTCCCTTCCTGAACTTTGCTTAAACTTTCCCCTGCATGACTGTTGACATCAATCCTATCTTTGTGTTTTTGATCACATGGCCTACATGTTTCAGTTTTTTCTTCTGTTGATCCCTGTGAACAGTTGGTGCTTAGCATTCAGTTCATTTAACATGCTGTGGTTTGTTCTTGTGTCTGTCATTTGATTCTGGAAAGTCGTCCGTAGAACCTCTTTTCTGTTGCATTGATTATATTTTCTTCATCCTTTCACAGTATCCAGGCTTCACAGCCATTCTGTTTTTTGTTGTCCACCATGAAATTCATACTCGCATGCACGCACACACGCACGCACGCATACGCACACACACACACACACACACACACACACACACACACACACACACACACACACACACACACACACACATCAGTTATTATGGGAGCAATTCAGGTATTTTATTTATTGAAAATTCTCTTAAATGCATTGAGTCACACAATTTCTGTGTTGGCCTCTGCCGGGTCGTCCACAACCACCACCACTGTTTTTGGCTTACTTTTGCCACCTGGGACACAGTCCCTCCATGTGGCCAGCCAATCGCTCATGTACGTCTTCATCAGTAATGTTCGTTTCATGCCGCTCCATAATCAACATGACTTTCACATAATTCAGAGCTACATAAACAAAAAATGCCAACATGCAGCAGCAAAAGTACAAAATTCTCTTCATTCATTTCACCTTCTAAATCATCGTTATAAGAATCACAAAAACCTGAAAGTGTATCAGTATAAATGTCGTTTTTCCCAGTTCTCAACTTCATTGATGCTAAGTTCTGTGGCGCTATCAGACTTATTACCACCAACAAGCCCATCAAGTCCATCATTTGTATCAGAAGCACTACTGTCTGTGTGATGATCAGTATGATTATTACGTCTAACAGGAGTGTTCAATTGAACATCACGACTGTCACTAACAGAGTCCGAACACAAAGGACTACGGAGAAGTGGCGGCTATCGATCTGAATCAAGTTCAACAGAATCACACACAAAAGACAATTTTTGCGCTTTGGCTTCGTTTTCGCCGAAAATCACAGCAGCCTGATCACAGACTTTCAAAGTCTCAGAAAACAAATTTTTGTATACGTCTGTTTTTTCAACCAGTACGAAGACATGTTTTAAAAAAAGAAAAGTACAACAGCTACCTTTTAAAAAATGGAGAAAAGGTCCAAAAAGCCCACTGTAAGTGACACACGTGTTCACAGCTGCTTTGCACCGGGCAAACAAAGAACGGCAAACGGCACGACTCCGGTCATGAAAAGTGTCGACCACCCACACAAAATTCCGGATCGGAAAATCTCATGTAAATACGAAAAAAAAAAAGACATAAAACAATCAAAACATCTGCAACATTCTCGTGTTTTCTATCATTTCTGGTGATTATGCAGCTAGAATACTGTAGAATGTGAAACAAAAGAAAAACATAAAGAAAAAATGGAATTGAGATTTGCGCTAAATATAGGCCAGTTTGGTTGGCCTGCTGACTCAGCGCATTATGGGAGGTAGAGCGCGCGTGCTAGGGTGGCAGGCTAGGGCTGTGCTAGAATCTAGCTTGGTTCCCTAGGTCAGCACTTGCTTGAATGACCGGGTAGTACCTACCTAGAATCTAGCTAGGCACCCTAGGTGCAGCACGCTGCTTGGGTGGCATGCTAGTGCCAAGCTAGAACCTAGATTGGGTTCCAAGACAAGCGGATGAGCCTAGGATATCTAGGACAACCGAGCTGGATCTGGCTAGAACCTAGGTGGGCCCTAGGACCCTTGCTGTCTGGGTAGCCTGTGGTAATGGACTCAAGTAAATGCATAAACTATTGGAGTGCTTGAGAATATTTTTTGTCATTATTTTCAGGGGGACGCCGATTCTGACCAGTCTGAGCATATTCCGATTCCACAGGAGATTCTGACTCTGATGTGTCTGATGTCTATCAGGGCTAAAGAAGAAAAACAACTCAGGTAATCTTCATTTTTTTCACCCACGTATTAGCAAAATGGTTCAAAATGCATTCATGTGAATATATTTGTGTACAGGATTTGGTAGTTGGTGAGTCTATTCTGCTTTTTTCTTTAATTTTTTCCATTCTTCTTTTTTCTTTATTAGAAATTTGTATTCTGCCCTGTGCCAGAGTCTTCATGTAAACTGTCATTGGCGCACAGGATGCATGTAATATGTATTGGGATTCCATTCCATTGGCTCACAATGGCTTTCTCCTATTGAACAGTAGAACGGGGTTACCAGATGCGTTTGATGTCTTGTGGTGGCATCTCATCCAAAGAACATTAGAGAGAGAGAGAGAGAGAGAACCATTTTGAGTAAAGGGTAAATGTCACTGAATCTTCTATTTTAAACATCTAACATATTTTTCTTCCATTTCAAAGGTATTTGGTTCAGTTCAATTGGGTGGTGGTTATGTTTTGCAGGAACCCCTACAAGTGCTCCCTTGGAGGTTACTGACACATCAGACGCTATGTACTACCAGTCTACTGCCAGGTTTTCGTCTTCTTTCGGAGGCTACTGTTACTGCAGGCACTTCACGCCGATCTACAGCAAGGTCAGCTTGTTCCTCGGAGGCTACTGTTACTGCACACACTTCACGCCGATCTACTGCAAGGTCAGCTTGTTCCGGAGGCTACTGTTACTGCGGGCACTTCACGCCGATCTACAGCAAGGTCAGCTTGTTCCATGGAGGCTACTGTTACTGCAGGCACTTCACGCCGATCTACTGCAAGGTCATCTTGTTCCTCGGAGGCTACTGTTACTGCAGGCACTTCACGCCGATCTACTGCAAGGTCATCTTGTTCCTGGAGGCTACTGTTACTGCAGGCACTTCACGCCGATCTACTGCAAGGTCATCTTGTTCCTCGGAGGCTACTGTTACTGCAGGCAGGCACTTCACGCCGATGTTACTGCACTTCACGCCGATTTACTGCAAGGTCAGCTTGTTCCTTGGAGGCTACTGTTACTGCAGGCACTTCACACCAGCTTGGTGCAAAATCTGCTTCTTCTTCGGAGGCTACTGTTACTGCAGGCATTGCACACCAGCTTGGTGCAAAATCTGCTTCTTTGGAGGCTCTACTTGGTGCAAAGCTACTGTTACTGCAGACACTTCACACTTCACACAGCTTGGTGCAAAGTTGGCTTCTTCCACGGGAGACTACTGTTTCTGCAGACACTTCACACCAGCTTGGTGCAAAGTTGGCTTCTTCCGCGGGAGACTGCTGTTTCTGCAGACACTTCACACCAGCTTGGTGCAAAGTTGGCTTCTTCCACGGAGACTACTGTTTTCTGCAGACACTTCACACCAGCTTGGTGCAAAGTTGGCTTCTTCCGCGGAGACTGCTGTTTCTGCCAAGCCAGCTTCCTCTTCAGAGGCTAATGTCTGCAGGCACTTCACACCCCAGTGTGTTGCAAGTTCAGCTTCTTCCTCTGAGACTAGTGCAGGTACTTAGTGTGTTGCAAGGTGCTTCTTCCTCTGAGACAGTGTTAGTGCAGGTACTTCACCCCAGTGTGTTGCAAGGTACTTCACCCCAGTGTGTTGCAAGGTCAGCTTCTTCCTCGAAGGCTACTGTTACTGGAGGTAGTTCACACCAACCTTCAGAAAAGTCGGCATCTTTCTCACAGTCAACTTCCACTTCAAGCACTTCATGCAAAACTTACAAGAAGCCTCCACGTCCATGTGTCTTTTGTGGGACATTTCAAGCAAAACTTTCGAGACACATGAAGAGGAAGCATAAGGAAGAAGAGAGTGTGAAAGCAGCTTTACTTCTGCCTCCTCAGGAACAGTTGAGAGTGTTTGAATCTTTAAAAAAAAAGGAATCCTCAAAAAAAATATCCAGCATCGGGATGAAGGAAAACAGCTGCTGAGGGAAAGGAAGCAGGGTAGCACAGGTGTAGTGATGTGTAGTGGGTGTAACGGCTTCTTTAGCAAAAAAGTAATTTGCAAGCACAAGAAATATTACTGCTCTCGTAGTGCAAATGTTAGAGCCGAAACAGTTGCATTTTCAAAAACACCGACTTCAGGGGTATCAGCGGAATTCCAAAGCGAGATTTTGAATAAATTTAGGGAAGATGAGGCTGGACACTTGTGTCGGACAGACAAAGCAATACTTCTGCTGGGACAGAGAGCCTGGTGCAAATCTTCAAAAAGGAAAGACGTGTAGTCATGGGTGAAATGCGCCTGGTTGCAAATGTGGTATTACGAATGAGAACTGAAGCAGGTGACGATCAAATTATGGGGAGAGTGTGGTTGACAGACAGTATTTTGAAACGCTAGAAACGGCAATACACACTTTGACCAGAAAGGAAAATGATGTGGGACAGAAGTCTGGCTTGAAGCTTGCGCTTGGATATGCCTTAAAAAAGTTAATAAAAGTGATGAAGGGTCACTACAGTCAACTGGATAACATGGAAAAGGCAAAGGAAGTCGAGTTGTTCCAGTCAGTTTTGGAATTGAACTGGGATTTTATTTTCTATTCCGCTCAGCTGGACTGTGAGAGGCGGCGTGACACTTTACGACAACCACAACAGATGCCTCTCGAAGAAGATGTTGAGACATTCCGAAATTTTATTATGTCTCAGATGAATGGCATGATGGAAGATGATTTCCTGTTGTGGGACCACCATGCTTTTGTGCAGTTAAGAAATTTGGTGGTCAGCAGGCTTACCATGTACAATGCCAGACGTGGGGGAGAACCGGCTAGACTGACTCTTAAAGAGTGGCGGGAGGGAGAAGAAGGCATGTGGGTAGATCAGAACCTTGTTCTACAAATCACTGATCCACTGGAGCAAGTGCTGGTTGAAAAAACAAAACTAGCTTATCAGCAGGGCAAAGGCAGCAGAAAAATGGTTCCAGTTCTCATTCCTAACGACACAGTACAAGCTATCAGAAAATTGGTTTCTGAACGTAGCCACGCTGGAGTACATGAAGAAAATGTTTTCTTTTTCCTAATACAGGAGGTTCAAAAGACCATGCTTCGGGATACTATTGCATCAAGTCCATCATACAAGCAATTGGTGAAAAGAAACTCAAGCGACCAGAACTTTTAATTGCTGACAAGTTTAGACATAGGGCATCCACATTTTTTGCTCTGTTAGATCTGCCTGAAGAGCAAAGACAAACCTGGTACAGGCACATGGGACATTCGGAAAACATCAACAAAAATGTGTATCAGTGCCCATTGGCAATTGCTGAGTTGACCAAAGTTGGAGGCTTCTTGGATAAACTTGACACGCATGGCAGAGGAGCTGTTCAGCAAACACCTGCCTCAAGTTTTCCCAGTGGAAACAGTACATTGTCAGTCCCCATATCTAGCCATGAAAACATCGCCAGTTCATTGGAGATGTCCACTTCTTCCTTGCACAGCTCTTTGTCAATCCCATGTACATTGGATAGCATTCAGAGTTCTCAGCACATTTGTCAAACATGAAAAGTGTAGGCCACACACTCCTGCGCAACAGCATCTACTTTGGACAATTTTGAGGATGATCCCACTGTATCTACACAGAACTTACCAGACTGTGAGCATGCGAGTGGCATGACTTCATTCCCCAAGTTCGCAAAGAGTAGTACAACTTCCCCATCATTGAAAACAACAGGTTCAAAAAAAACTGTGTAGGCCTACCATGTCTCGTAGGCGGTACAGGCAGTGGAATACAAGTGATGCTGAATGTGTTTGCAAGCATTTTGAAAAGTACATAAAGGTTCAGGGAAGGACTCGCAGGGCTCTTTGCCTGGAGTAAAAGAAGTTGAAGCATTCTGGAAAAAAAATGTGATATTTCCAGACTTTTGAAATGTCACAGCGAGAGAAGATAATGTTGGTAAAAACAAAAGTGTTCAACGAAAGAGGCAAATACCGTCAACAAGCTAAGGGCATGTTTTCTGTTGTTTAAACATTTCTGTTCTGTAGCCCCAATTCTATATAGGAGTATATTAGATTTGGTCTCAGTGAGGCAGTAGGCCTAATGACTGAATAACTGAGTCTTGAACAACTCCTGTCAGACAACACTAGTCCAAGATGTTGGTAGGTATCATAGAAATGACAACTTGATTGCTGCTCAGTGACACACTGGGTTTTTTTTTTTTCTTTCTAATTTTGAAGGTAGATGTACAGCCCGGGGTGAGGGGGTGGGGGCTGGGGTTCCGGAACCAGGAGGACCCCCCCCCACAGATCTGACCCTGCATGTGTGTACTTGCAGCCTTTGTATTCACCATTGGCTTTCAAGGGTGGTTTAGGGTTGCTCTGTTAGTGTAGCTGAAGTCAGTACCCTCTCTGGGTCCCACAAACACCTTGTATTCCATTACCACTGCGAAGAAGACAAAACCCAACTGCATAATGAACTGGTATTTGAGAGAAAAAAAAAAAACAATCGGGTTAAGAAAGACGTTGCTGTTTGTTTTTACATAACTTGGACATTGCTTGAATGACCTTTTATTCATTAGGACTTCCCCTTGTTGGGATACCGAACGTCTTTCGAACAAATAGTTTGTGCTTCGCTCTACTCTTTGTGCTAGTGATGTCCCCCTTTTCTATTTCTCTCTGTGACTCTTATTCTTTTGCTGAACTGAGTGTACTATCCTTTCTATCTACCAGATCTTTCATCCATTATTTTTCACAATCTTTACCAATAAATTTCTAACCTCCAGCAGTGGGGCATTGCGGACTGTGGAATTAATGACCCCTCCTGTTTCTGGAACCACATGAGCTATCAAGTTCACTGTCGCTAGGTAGTTAGAGGTTCCTCTTTTCTGTCATGCTCACTTTTTTCTCTTCAAGATTTCTTATTTTCTGGCTCTTGTGCTGTACATTCTGTCTTTTTTCTAAATTTTCTTTCCAGCTCCCTGAAGATGGAGTATGGCTACCTTTGAAGTAGGATAAAAAAAAAAACAGCCATACACACAAAAATCCACCCCCAGGGCTAGGTAGGTAGGTTGTGTATTGACTTGTATGCTTAGGTTGGGAGTGACCACAGGAATTGATAGCCTGTGTTCGAAGAAGAAGAAGAATTTCTGGCCTGTAGCACATGACAGACTGTTTATGCTGTTTTGCTCTGGTGATTAGGTAACAAAATTTAAGTGTCGTTGTCACATTCCCGTAGTGGGACACTGCGGACTGTGAAATTAAGGGCCCCTCCTGTTTCTCAAATCACAGGAGCTATCAAGGTCACCGTCGTTAAGTAGTTAGGGGTTCCTCTTTCCTGTCATGCTCTTTTTCTCTTTAAGATAAATTAGATTTCTTATTTCTGCCTCTTGTGCTCAGCATCCTGTCTTTTTTCCAAGCTTTCTTCCCAATTTCTGAAGATGGAGTATGGCTACCTTTAAGGTGGGATACAAAACAGCCATACACACAAAATTCCACCCCCAGACTAGGTAGGTAGGTTGTGTATTGACTGTATGCTTAGATTGGGGGTGACCGCAGGAGTTGACAGCCTGTGTACACAGAAGAAGAAGAATAAACACTGTCACATGTGGTCAAACTCCCATACACACACAACAAGGCTTACTCTGTGCACACCCACTATCTCTCCACTCAACCAAAGGTGCACAACAAAAAATTTCAATTTCCCAGTTCCCCTCCCATAGGGAGTTACAATTTATTAAATTTACTCAACAGAAATTAAGAATGCCGGAAATAACTCTTCGGCTACTAATTTAAATTTGTATCATCCACTCAGCATAGAGCCAACATTTCCATTTACATAAAAGACACATAAAAACAAGTGAACTAACAGAGACCAGTCACGGGCACACCCTAGCACTCTTTAAGTACCAGTCCATGGCACACAACCACGCAAGGATCAGTATCATTCCTGCGTTATCGGGCTTTCTTTACACCTGGCCCTCAATTCATCGTCCTACCCATGCCTGGGGTAGTGAGGCGGGCTTCCATCCCACAGAGACTCGTGTCCCCTCCGCCAACTCCTCGACCCAAGGGCTTAGTTGCGACGACCTCTCACACTAGACTGCTTACTTCCGAACACCCACTCCAGTTCCCATCGCTAGGCCCCAGCCAAGGCAGTCCGGGATGCCCTCAGTAATCGGGTAGCTGAATAAAGGGAGAACTGTGAAACAGGGAAATTCCGTGTAAATACCTCTCCAGGTGTTACATTTAAAGCGACCCTTTACACCTATAGTCCCTGTCAACCCCTTACAACTGAACACTTACCTGGTGCCAACCAGCAAACCTGAGTACTGTCAAACCCCCACACCGGGGTGCGATCAGGAGCGCTCAGTGCACCGACTGCACTTCTCAACTCGCTCTCGGCCTCTGCACCCACAAGTCAATCGGAGAGCCCGAGCTTACCTCTCCAGAGAGGAACTCGCTACTCTATACCTGGCCTTCCGCCGCTAAACACGTCTTGAATACAGGTTCAAGACGAACGCTCTCATGTTAACTTTAGGCTCTATATACTCTCCCCTTAATTAAAATCATGCGACCCAACTTGCATGGCAGCCATGATGTACACTTGTTTACTTAGCTGACAAGGTGTCAACTCTGATGTGGCCCATAATGGTCGGTGGTGCTATAAACCACATGATTGAGTGATTGTTTACTTGGTAGTGTTGTCAATAGTGGTCGATGGTGCTATAAACCACATGAGTGATTCATATTATTTACTTGGTAGTGTTGTTTGTCTATATGTATGGCCATTTTATGTATCTTTAACAGCCTGAATGCATCCATGGAATTTTCAATTCCAGAGGCGTGGGGTGTTGATGTGTTTGGGGGGCTTGAGAAGGTTTTTTTTTCATGCAATTTTTTTCTTTGGGATGCACCTTGCTCCAAGTATGTCTGCCTCTTTTGTGACATAGGTTTGATTGTTGTGTCTTCTTCCTCATTAATTGGCTGTGTTTGAATGTCTTGTTCACTTTTGGTCAGTTTTGACTGGCCGGTGAAATGTTTGACTTGCATGGATCTCCTTCATCAATGGAGGAATCATCCACCGGCTCCCAACTCTTGCACATAGAATGTCTAGTTGTTCTTTTTCAAAATACCCCCTGTTGACAAGGTCGAGGTCAGGAAGATAGTTTTTGGGGTGGGGTGGGATTGGGGGTATTTAGAGGGCTCTAAATACCATTTTCTTGTTGTTGGTGTTGTTTTTTCCACAATACAATAGTGGAACTGTTGGACTCAGCTCAAATTTTGTGTGTGGACACTTTGACTTATGAGTTATGCTTATGGTCAAGGATATTGATGTGCATAATAGAAATAGGGCTTTGCGACTGCTTAGCAACACAGTTGGTTTTGTTGGTTCATTTGATTTTGCTGGAAGTTGCTTCTTGTGATCGCCCTACGGTATTAATCACTTTATTAAATCACTTTCAAAATGAAAAGGCAGCGTTTGATATGGTTTGTTTCAGAATGTTTGTCTACAGTTTGTCTTTCTGCCTCTCCTGCAGTGGGGCACTGCGGAATGTGAAATTAAGGGCCCCTCCTGTTTCTGGAACCACAGGAACTATCACGTTCACTGTGGTTGGGTAGTTAGGGGTTCCTCTTTCCTGTCATGCTCTCTTTTTCTCTTCAAGATTTCTTATTTCTGCCTCTTGTGCTCTACATCCTGTCTTTTTTCCTAATTTTTCTTCCCAGTTCCCTGAAGATGGAGTATGGCTACCTTTAAGGTGAGATAAAAACAAAAAAAAAAACAGCCCACACACACAAAAAACACCCCCAAGGCTAGGTAGGTGTGTTGTGTATTGACTTATAGTTGCATGCTTAGATTAGGGGTGACCGCAGGAGTTGATAGCCAGTGTAAGAAGAAGAAGTCTGTCTGCCTCCATCCAAATTCCTGTAGCACGCTTGAACTCCACTCAACCCCCCCCCATCCCCATCCCCCCCCCCCCCCCCCTCTCTCTCTCTCTCTCCTATGCCTGAACATGTGGGCATGTATGTATGTGTGTGTGTCTGTCGTTCTGTCTGTCTGTCTGTCTGTGTTCTATATGTGAGTATGGCTTTCAAGAAGTGTATGTGTGTGTATCAGTCTCAGTCTGTTTGCATGCCAGTCGTGTCAAACTTCACACTTCAAGCTTGGTTGTGTGACATCACAGAAAAAGAAAAAAAAAAAAACCATGAAAACATTGCACTGAAACATATACAACCTGTTGAATAAAGTTATAAAGTATACACACCTTAAACTAGAACAAGATGCAAGGCAAATAAACTTATTCCCAGTTGTACATATGTCGACTTCCCACTACAAAAATAAACATTAAAAAAGCGGCGTCAAAGCGGTACATCGGCGTCAAACCCTTGTTGTTTGCATCACTGGACGGGCGTTCTTACCACTGAACTTGCACGCCAGGCTACCAGCAGCATGTTGAATGTAACCATGTAACCAATATAATTTGAAAGTGCACTGCAGGGACGAAAGCTTTTTTTTTTTTGCCATTTCCACCCGAATTATTGCTAAATAGCTCAAATAAGACACCGGTCATCATCCTTGACCCATAAGAAACATAAAATTACAAGTTTCAAGAAAGATTGACACACTAGTTTTGTCTGGAGCATGTAAACATAATTTTCTGGACAGACTATACCAGACAGAGTACAGACAGACAGCATTTCCTCAGTCTGTTTTAAAGTACTCTCTGTTCTTAAGAACTGGAAGTATAAAATCGGAGAGCTCAGACCTCTGCCAAGGTAGCATTTTAAAGAAGGAGAAAAAAAATGTAATATATGTATTTGTATTACCTCCCACTTAGGTTGACATTTGGTACCCTTAAGGTTGATATATGTATTTGTATTACTTCTCACTTAGGTTGACATTTTGGTACCCTTAAGGTTGATATTCACTGTACATTAGAACTAAGGGGAATGTCTTAAGGTTTCCCTCTTTTTCTCTGTTTTATTCAAGCTGACAACAATACAGCTGAGCTATGCACAACTTCACGCTCCAAAAGCATGCTATCCACAAATGGGTTATGGCATTTCAAAATGGACTAGAGGTCTAAATGTGCCTTTTAGTTTTGATGCACACTGCTATGGAAAGAAAGTCTTAGTCACTCAACCAGTTGCTTGATTACTTTTACAGTTTAAGCTCCTTTGGCTGGGCTCCCCTCACCCAACCTCCCTACTCATACAAACACACACATTTACACTTTTACAACCCTATCCCTAACCTAACCCTATTCCTAACCTTATCTAACCGTAAACCCTAACCTCCCTACTCATACAAAGCACACACATTTACACTTTAACAACCCTATCCCTAACCTAACCCTACTCCTCCTAACCCTATCTAACCCTAACCCTCACCCTAACCCTCCCTACTCATACAAAGCACACACATTTACACCTTTATAACCCTATCCCTAATCTAACCCTACTCTTAACCCTACCCAACCCTAACCCTACCCTAACCCTAACCTTTACCCAACCTCCCTACCCATACAAAGCACACACATTTACACATATACAACTCTAACCCTAAACTAATCTTCCCCTAACCCTACTCTAACCCTAACCCCCTTGGCAGAGGTTAAAATGTATCATATTTCCCTTTTACAGTGTTAACCTCCTTTGGCTGGGCTCCCCTCACCCAACCACCCTACCTATACAAAGCACACACATTTACAACTTTACAAACCTAACCCTACCCCAACCCTAACCCCAACCCTTATCTTAACCCTAACCTATATAAAGCACACACATTTACAACTTTACAACCCTAAACCCTACCCCAACCCTAATCCTGACCCTAATCCTAATCCTAACCCTAACCTCCTTGGCAGAGGTTAAAATATATTTCCCTTTTACAGTGTTAACCTCCTTTGGCTGCATTCCCCTCACCCCAACATCCCTTCCAATACAAAGCACACACATTCACACCTTTACCCTATCCCTAACCTGAACCTACACTTAACCCTATCTAACCCTAACCCTGACCCTATCCTTCACCCAACCTCCCTACTCATACAAAGCACACATTTACAACCCTAACCCTAACCTAACCTTATCTAATCTTACCCCCTAACCTTACCTAACCATAACCTCTTGGCAGAGGGTTAAAATATATATTCCCCTTTTACAGTGTTAATCTCCTTTGGCTGGGCTCCGCTCACCCATCCACACTACCTATACAAAGCACACACATTTACAACTTTACAACCCTAACCCTAACGCAACCCTAATCTTAATCCTTAACCCTAACCCTGACTCAACCCTAACCCATTATGAAAACCTATGCATCCTCTAAAAACATTACCCTTCTTCTCTCCCATCTCTTTTCCCCCTTTCTTTCACACACACACACACACACACACACACACACACACACACACACACACATATATATATATATGTGTCTACCAAAGTGGTGACTTATACAATGTGAACACAAACACAATATATGTCTTCCTAAGTGGTAACTTATACAATGTCGCCTTAACACCTGTCAAATCTTAAGTCGCCCTAAGTCTGACCAAATATTTAAAATCCTTAAGGCGACCGGGCAAAAAAGCTATATCTGTTTTTTTTACTAAAAACCAATTAATGTCCTTGTTAGCATAAGCATAGCAATGCTAAAGGATGCAGTTATCAGCTTTCAGCCTCCCCTGCCCAAGGATGTTGAATATAACCCAGGTCTCTATAAGGTCACTTTTCAATGTAGTCGCCGTAAGTAGGAATTAATTCTTATATATATATATATAAATAGGATGGTAAAAGGAAGTTTTAAAATCAACAGGTGTGTTTCGAGCGCTCGCTCTCCTCAGGATCCTGAGGAGAGCGAGCGCTCGAAACAGACCTGTTGATTTTAAAACTTCCTTTTACCATCCTATTTTTAATAGATGTTGCTCCCCAAGGGGTTGAGCACTGTACAAATTTTATTAGGCATTTTAGTGGTATTTTGATATATATATATATATATATATATATATATATATATATATATATATATATATAAACAGAGGCACACACGCACGCACGCACGCATGCACGCGCACGCACGCACACACGCACACACACACACACACACACACACACACACACACACATGCACGCACGCACATACACACACACACACACACACACACACACACACACACACAAACCATGGAATCTCAAGAACACACATAACACTTACCAATCAAAAAATGGATGACACAAATTGAAAAACTAATAGGAAAAGAAGTTGTATCTTTCTCGTCGTCAGTCGCACCACGGTCAGTGTCATTGTCAGAAAGGGGTGAGTCAGTGTCAGATGTGTGTCCAAACCTTGTAACCGGTGGCAGAGGGTCCCACACGGACATCACTGTCGGTTCCTCACTCGCTTTCGGAATCTCACAGACGGGATCCCCTTGCCGATGACCAGGTAGGCGACAGCTCTGCAGGTAACCACAGTTTCCGGACACTCCCTGGCCCAGTGACCCAGTTTCAGGCAACGATTGCACTTTGTTACCCTAGTATCTCTTTTGGGCTGTTCCTTGTGATACAGCATCGCCATAAATCCCCCAACCTTCACAGATCTATCGAGCAGTTTGTCTGGGATGTCTATGAAAATAAATCGCCTTCCAGTGTAGAATCATGTCAATTTTTCCGTCTCTATTCCTCATTTTCTCCAGAAATCAAGGGAGAGCGTAAGACAGCTCCCAGCCTGACAAGAGCTGACTCGATGCCCGCCCCATCGCAAGAGAGAGGGATGTTAGAAATCCACACCTTGGTAGCGGAATGTTCAGTATCATCCTGTCCTCTGAATACGAAAGGAGTTTTGTCATACAAACGAAGCACAACACCACAGAGTGACAAACCCTCAATTAGCAAACTTGCTGCGTGCGGCCCTCGTCGATGGGTAAAGTCTCCACAGTCCCCGAATTTCTTGAGCACCCACCATACTTTCTCTACCACTGATTCTTTCGGCGGCTATACAAATGTCTAGCGCTTGAAAAGATCGCTCGTGTTCATTTTCAAAAGAGAGTGGTAAGTCTCTCTTCAACAAGAACACGGGTTCAACGTGAGAATCCGCCATTTTGAAAAAAAAAAAAACAAAACAAGATTCAGTGTTGAAAAAGAAAATAAATAAAAATACCACAAAAATAGCGAAAATCCGTCCAGCCAAGACACACAGAAACTCAGCAAATCTTTATCACCAAAAACTATCCCACATAAACATAATCCAATAGAAGCGGCGCAGGAAAAAAGCTGAACGGTAACACACGAAGAAAAAATCGGCTGTCGACTTCGAAGCCTCGCTCTTGAAAAAGAGTGAGACAGAAGGAAAGACCGATGTGGTGGAGGACTGTCAGTCAGACTTTAATTCAGTCCGTCATGGGAACAGGGAAAAAAGAAGAGTGGTAGAGCATCCAAGAGGGAGGGAAGGGGAAAATAAGGGAAAAGACGTGGATAAGGGAAAAGAGATCCGGTTTTGACACGTCAGTCTAAACTGGATTTTGCAACACGTTCTCGATCGCAAACTCCGAAACGACCACGCTCAACAGACAGGGATTCCCCTAGTCATTCCGACAAACGTGAAAAAACTGCCAAGCTTTCCACTGCTCGTTCAGTCACAGACAGACAGTGACATGGGGCGGGCATGGACAATGGATGTTTGAACGGTTTTTTGGCGCATCTCCTGGACTTTCCTTTGATTACCTCCCTAAAATGGCTTTATCTTCTCTTAATGTCTTTTCTCTGAATGTGAGAGGGATAAGATCTAAAAACAAAAGAATATGTGTTTATAAGTTTTTGAAAAATAGTGGGTATGACGTGATCTGTTTACAAGAAACATATATCACTGAAAATGTGAATGAAAAATGGCAAAAAGAATGGGGTGGGAAGCTGATTTTTTACTGACAAAAGTACACACAGCGGTGGGTTGGTTATATTAATTAAAAAAAGGCTTGCCGGTGGAGACTGAGCTTGTGTATGCATCTGAAAGATTTTGGCCTTGAAAGTGTGGTTTCAGGGGACAAGCAGTTGATTGTGGTAAATGTTTATGCCCCAAATATTCTACGAGAAAAACATGTATTTTTTTTGATAAACTAGAGGATGTTATTAAAAAATGTGAATGTCAGTAATATTGTCGTGTGTGGTGATTTTTAACGTTGTCCTAGATAATGAGTATGATGTAATAAGTGGTGATTATCATGATCAGCGTATTGTACAGAGATTCAATAGGATGCTCAGTGAGTGTGATTTACACGATACATGGAGATTATTTCATAATGAAGAGAAGGAATTTAGCTGGTCAAAAAGAAACCCATTTATTGCTAGAAGAATAGATTACATGTTGACCAACTCATCCATCTTTGAAAAAGTAGTGCAAAGTACTATTCAGAGTGTGTCTTTCTCCGATCACAGAGGAGGCTTCATGTCTGTTAAGTTTGTAGATACTGAATATGGTCAAGGGTACTGGAAATCTAATAGCTCGTTACTTTCTGATATAAACTATGTTAATTATTTGAACACTTTTTAGACCATTTTGAAAAGGACCCTGAAGAAGACGATCAGGTAACTTGGGAATTATTAAAAGTTAAAATCAAAGAATGTACCATCAAAGTTTTCAAAGAGAAAGCATTGTCAACTAGAAATAAAATAGCACACCTTTACGCTGATTTGAACACATTAGATACTGCTCTCAGCATTGACCCAGATTGCAGTGAAACACTGCGGAAAAGAGAGCACGTGAAACTTCAGTTAGAATTAGAAGAAAGAAACAAAACCCGTGCGGCACAGGTACGTGCCCGTGCCCAGTGGATAGAGCAGGGCGAAAAGAACACTAAATTTTTTCTTGGTTTAGAGAAAGCCCGTGCTAACTCGAAAATTATGGAAAGTATAAAAAATGCAGATGGGGTTGAGGTTACGGGACAGAAAAACATTCAAGCTGCACAGAGGGATTATTTTAAGAATTTATATAAGAAAAAGATAAATAGTGATAATATGTTACAAAGAACGCATGCTTCTTGCGTGGTGTGGTTGTACCTTCTTTATCTAATAACGATAGAGAATATTGTGACAGCAATCTTTTAGAGCAAGACATTAGAAGTGCTCTGAAAGAAATGAAAAATGGTTCTAGTCCTGGCAGTGATGGACTAACAGCCGAGTTCTACAAAGTGTTCTGGAGAGTCGTATCAGTAAGTATGTAATGGCGTCTTTTAACGCTGCATTTGAAACAGGTAGCATGTCCTCTTCTCAGCGTAAGGCCGTTATAACACTTATACATAAAGGAAAAAGTTTATCAAGGAATGATCTAAATAACTGGCGACCAATATCTTTAACTAATGTGGACTATAAACTCCTAGCTAAAAGTCTGGCACGGCGATTAGGCAGTGTCATAGATAATCTGATATGCGATGATCAGGTTGGATATGTAAAGGGAAGACGAGTATCTACATTGCTTCGTTTGATTGATGATGTCACAGATCAGCTGCGTCAAGACAACAGACCAGGCTTACTATTAACTATCGATTATTTTCACGCTTTTGATTGTATTTCCAAAGAATTCATGTTAAATTCCTTTAAATTGTATGGTTTCGGGGAGCGCTTCATTAATTGGGTATCAATATTGACAACCAACTCTGTAAGCAGTATGAACTACTGCGGGTGGATTTCCGAGCCTTTTAATGTGGAATCGGGAATCAGGCAAGGTTGCCCATTCTCTCCATTACCTTTGTTCTAGCCCTTGAACTGTTGGCAATCAAACTACGGCAATCTTCTGAGATTAGGGCATTAAGTTTAAGTGTAGAGATAAAGCTGACGGTATTTGTACATTATTAATAGCCTTGTACGCTGATGACATCACATTGTTTTTAGCTGACGAAGACGATATGCGATTAGCCCTTGATATATTTGACAGGTTTTCTTTTATATCAGGTCTTACAATAAACAGAAATAAATCTGAAGCAATGTGGCTAGGAAGTAAATAAGCAGTGGACACAATCTTCAGGGTTTTACATTTAAAAATAAAATAAAAATTCTGGGTGTGTATTTCAGCAATAGTACTTGTGCATCTGAACTAAAAGAGAACTGGACGGGTAGAATTGACAACTGTAGACGTCTGATTGCAATGTGGGAAAAAAGAAATTTGAGTATTATGGGAAAGGTGAGTATTTGTAAAAACTTTTTTGATCTCACAGTGGGTCTACATTATGCAAGTAATAGTGGTACCGGATCACGTAATTGATGAAGTGAATAGATTACTATATAGATTTTTGTGGAGGAAAAAAGACTGCAACAAAAAAGCTTTTGAAAAAGTTAAAAGAATTGTACTGTGTACCCAAACAGAAAAGGGAGGGATTAAAATGATAGATTTAAAAGAATTTTCAAACTGCATGTTTGCTACAATGGGCTGTCAAACTAAGCTCAAACAGCGACACAGATAACGCCACAAATAATACCAAATGGTGGCTAGTAGCCAGAAACATATTTTCTGCGTTTGGAGAAAAAGTGTGTATGCTTTTATGCAACAGTAAAATGTACACACAATTAAGGGATTTGAACTTATCAAGTCACATTTTTGGAACTTGGTTTTACGTGCTTGGTTAAAGAGCAGGCAAAACCATTTAGAGTTGCCTGTGTCTCATGTGATTTGGAACAACAGTGCGATAAAGTATCAAGGAAACGTCTTGTTTTTTTAAACACTGGATTAATAAAACATACTAAGCGTAGGCGATATGTTGACAAACAACTATGCGCTGAAATCTTTTGATGAAATAATCGATGTAGTGGGAAATTCACCCTGTCGTATCTTAGAATATAATGTTGTTTGCAGTGCTATAAACACTTTTTTATGCGTGTTCAGCATTATTTGGGTCTACAGTTATCTGATAATAGTGCTCACCTCAACTCTCCTGTGTTTTGTGGCAAACGTTTGTCAACCGTTAGAGAGTTTCGAAAACAACTAGTAGATAATAGATATAGTCAGCCTTGTGCGGTAGGTTTTTGGAAGAGAGTATTTGACTTTGACATCACACCACAAATATGGAATGTCGCTACACGTGCAACAAAAGAAACAAGGCTTCGTCTTTTACAGTGGAAAATTTTGCATAATATTTATCCGACTAACATCATGCTGTATAAGATGAAAGTCAGAGATGACAACAAATGTTCATATTGTAGAGATATTGTTGACGTGATCGAACATTTTTTCTTTGAGTCCCTACTGTCTTAGCATTTTGGAGAAAGGTTGAGAATTATATTCTTATTAATCTTGACGTTCATGTGAAGTTCGACGTCTTAAAAGTGATATTTGGTATTACTGACCGGAACATTAGAAAAACAACACTAAATAAACTTAATCACATAATATTGATTGGGAAAAAATGTGTGAGCATTTCAAAAAAAAACGAATGAATGTTTCGATGTCCATCTGTACAATATTCGAAGCACATATGTCACTACGTAACAGATTTATATTCAAATGACATCAGTCAATAAAAATATTCTCGCCCCCCCCCCCCCCCTTCCCCCCCTCCGCCCCTACCCCCTTCCCCTTCCCCTTCCCCAATCCTCCCTATTCTTTTTCTCCCTTTCTCGGTGTGTGCACTCCCTGCAGCGCGCTTGCCTTTTTTTTTTTTCCCCTCGCCTTTCAGTACATGGACAACTGTGTGGGATGTACGGATCATCTGCTGGAGGGGGGGGGGGGGGGGGGGGGGGGGGAGATTGGTGGAGTCTAACCTCATTGGTATCGACTGCACACACACACACACACACACACACACACACACACACAATATCTACATTTGTAGCTGTCCTATATTGTATAATGCAAAACACACTTGTGGTGTTTTTAATTCTACAAGTATATGTGTTCTACGTTGTATTGTGTCATATCATACTTTATTACGCTGTGCTGTATTTGATTGCTTTGTACTGCATTGCATTGTTTGTACTAATTGTATTGTATTGCATTGTTTAAAAAAAGAGTGAGAATGAAAGATCCAAGCAAGCAAACTCATTACAACATACACTAGTGCACTGAAAACCCAGACATCATTGTACCATAGTATACATTAATGAAAAAGAAGCATTGTCCAATGATAGAAAAATCAAAAACACT
>JADBJO010010978.1:0-12500 GCA_016801955.1 Conus betulinus
ATTATCAGGAAGATTTTGACGTTTTTGTCGGTTTGTTGTTAGCAGCATGAATTCGTTTTCTGTGGATGTGGACACATGTGATTTAGTTCAGACCAGTCGGCTAAGTGGTTAATATTTTCCTGAAGAGCTGTTGAGACCTCGACGACATTGGTGCTACTGATGTGTAAGGTCGTGTCGTCAGCAAATAACTCGCATACTGCAGTAAGAACTAAAGGCAAGTCGTTAATGTAAAATTGAAAATAATAAAAGGACCTAGGGACAGAACCTTGTGGAACACCGTATTCAACAGGCAATGCAGAAGATGTTTTTCCAATAAACGTTACCGATTGTTTTCTACCAGACAGGAGAGATGACATGAGTTCTAATGAATCAGTAGACAAACGATAGATCTTAGGGTTTTTTTTAGGAGTGCATGGTCAAGTACATCAAAGGCTTTAGTGAAATCAACAAAGAGAGCACCAGTTATTTTGTCATTGTTGAAAGAGAGAGAGAGAGAGAGAGAGAGAGAGAGAGAGACGAGAGAGAGAGAGGAGAGAGGAGAGAGAGGAGAGAGGCAGAGACAGAGAAAGAGATTTCAAGACTCAAGATAATTTTTTCCTGTTTAGGCCATTGTCCCTCACGATGGGGGTGCAAGAAAATACAACCACAGAGGCCACCATGAGAACTACATACAGACATAACCAACATGTAAGACCACGGAGAGAGGCAGAGAGGGGACAGGGAGAGAGAGAGAGAGAGAGAGAGAGAGAGAGAGAGAGAGAGAGAGAGAGAGAGAGAGAGAGCGATAAGAGAGAGAGAGAGACTAGGGAGAGACAAAGACAGAGACAGAGAGAGAGAGAGTAAGGGGAGAGACAGAGACAGAGAGGGAGACCACTACATTTTTCAGGGAAAAAAACTTCCAATTTTTTTTTTACACAAGAAGTAAAGGAATCAGCGTTCAAATTGCAACAGAGAAAAGGGAAAGAAAGATAAGGCATGAATATTACATAGAATTTTTGACGTAATACGATCAGAAAAGAAAATAATACTCAAGCCAATGACTTATGGCACGATGGCCTCTGTCACAGGTGTGAGTGACGTTACAAATCATTTCAAGAGGGAAGAACCTTTAGCAGTTGGCTCTTTTTTCTTATTTCAAAACATTTGTACAAAAAACCAAGCAAGCCGACGAGTAACATTAGCATTTTCACATGTTAAAATTTCTATCAGATACTGGTTTTCGAAATGAGGTGGAATAGTTTTGAAAATATTGGGGCGAATATTGTTGTACTGAGGACAATCAAAAAACAAAACATGTTTTTCATCCTCTAGTTCATCTGCACAGAAGGGACAGTCATTTATTCCCGCAGAAGTATCCCGCATGAAACGATTTCTGTGAGAGTGTTTATGTCGCTCACCCCTAATCTGAACCTCGTCAAGGATTCTCTGAAGCACTTTATCTTAACTTCAGAAAAATAATTGTCTGGTACAAGCATTGTTTTGAATGATGTGTATACAAGGTGAAACGTCTACTGTCGCTTATGTCTGCAAACCACTCTTGTTTTGCTACATCTGTAATTCTTTGTTTAAAAACAGACAGAAACATTAAATCATTTTCCACACTTTGGTTAAGCCAAACGAAATTGAAACCCAATGTCTGTAAAAGTATTCTAGTTTTTGTAACCCAATTAATTTTCCCTTGGTTATCTAGCCTAATTAGAAGGTCGTAAGCTTGCTTGGGCAGGCGATCTGTGTCCATTTTTTATGATACGTAGCCAGTATTTCACAGCTCTGATACAACAGTTCACTTGAAGGGGATACCGTCCTAGTTCACCGTAGACCATGAGTGATGGTGTGCGCACAGGCACATTCAAGAACTTTTTGCAAGCATACAAATGGACCTTTTCTACCTGATTTACTGTCCTGCAACGGTCCCCAGACTTCTGAAGCGTATAGAAGAGTCGGCTGAACCACTGTGTCGAACAGTTTGAAAAACGTTTCTCTCGTCATGCTATCGATTCGTCTCAGAGATCGGATAATGTCGGTAGTTTACTCGTTTACCTTTGATCGCTAAACGTTTTCCTGCTTGATAAGCGCTCATAGTAGTTGTGAAAGTAAAGCCAAGATATACATAGCTGTTGACGACTTCGAGTTGTTCTGTTCCAACATACCATTTCTCATGTCTCCCAAGGAACCCACCCTTCCTAAAAACCATCACTTTAGTTTTTGTCACAATTTATTTCAAGTTTGAGATCAGAACAGGCCTTAACTAAACAGTTAATCTGGTTCTGTAAACCAGATGGCGAACTTGACAGTAGTGCAAGATCATCTGCAAACATCAGAATGAAAAGTTCAACAAGACCGGGACAAAGTTGTATACCATGTTTTCCTTCTACCGACAATTGTTCTGATAACTGATTGATGATTACGGAGAAAAATGTTGTACTTGCAACGCATCCCTGTCTCAAACCTTGTGGGGCAATCGAAACAGTCCGTGAAGTCGTTCTGCACACGTACGCGTGCTTTTTTTAAAGACTCGTACATCGCCATGACTGCTTTGGTAAATGTACATGATGTGCCAGCTTTGACCAGGGCTCTCAGTAGGTTACATGCTGAACCGAGTCATACGCCCTCTTTAGATCGACGAAACATACATAGAGTTTTCCAGGTTTGCTCAAATACTTATGGATTACGGAGTATAGGGTAAAAATATGATCCGTGGTAGAGTAACCTCTTCTGAATCCCGCCTGTGTTTCTGACAACTTGTTATTATCTTCCAACCAGAAATATAAACGATTGTTCAAAATAGATGTGTAACATTTTCCGATCAAGCTCAGGAGTGATATTCCTCTATAGTTGGACGGATTTTCACGGTCACCTTTCTTAAAAATGGGTACAATGATGGCTTCCCGCCACATTGTCTGGAAAAGTCCCCGACAAAAAAACACTGAATTGAATAGTCTTGTTAGAAACTCACATACTAACTCTTCTGCTGACTTCAGCATTTCCGCCAGGATTCTATCTGAGCCACAAGCTTTGCCAGAGATTTTAAATGTCGTAATGCTCTTCGAACCTCACTTTCAGTAAATGGCTTGATCGAGTATGTCAATTTCTGGTAGTGTAGCAAAATCAATAGAATGATGAACATTAGATTCATTTGAAGCGCACTGGTTTGATTTAAAACACGTCACTGAAATGATCAAACCATTTGTCTTTTGTGATTTTGTCACTACAGACTTCCTTGGGCTTCAGACGCAAACACGAGTTGACTTCTTTCCAGAACAGCTTTGGGTTACCTATATGATTCATGAGGGCATCTGCTTTCGCTTGTTTAAATACTTTTTCTCTTTTCTTTGATTAAAGTTTGGTACGACTGTTTGCTCTCAAAGTAATCTGCCAGTTTGGTTCTGATCTTTTGCGTCTAAATTTCCGTAACTTGTCTTTGCATCTTTTTTGCTTTGATGACAATCCTTGTCAAACCATTCCGCCTCTTCTTCTGATTGTTGTTGCCACTAAACACTGTTTTATTCATGCAATTTGCCGCTGACAGTAGGCACTCCACGAACAAACCAACGCGCACCGTTAACATCAGAGTCAGTATCAGCTAATGCGCGTAACAACTTTTCCTGGGATTCCCGTGATCGGAGAGAATCTAAAAACACGTGTATTTTTACTGTCATCCCGAACCAGTTTTTTCAGTTTTCATTTTCACGGCACGTGCGTTTTTCTCGGTCTGTCCGTGTTGAACCCACGGTCAGGGACACAGGCAAGTGGTCGGATTCTATCCGGTTTTCAACAACAAGTGACATAAAAATATTTTGTGTACAGAGATCGTTGGAAGCACAAAAAATAGTCAATCAGACTTGACCCTGTTTGTGATAAATAAGTTACATTCCCTCCTGAATTGAAAAAAATGACATCCATTAAGAATAGAGCAATCAAAAACTTGACAGACATTTCAATCAACTTTCTTCCAAAAACATTAAACATTAAATCTTCAGAAGTCCGTTCAAAAGTCTCTTCACCATTGTGGAGTATGTCCTCATCTACATTTAGAGTGTTTTTTTTTCCAGTACGGGCATTAAAATCCCCACACAAAAGAAGGTAGAAAAATCATCTAATGTTTCCCAAACATCTGTTAAGCACTGTTCCATCAAATCGATACCATCCTGGTATTCTGTCGTTCTATAATATGGGGAATCGTACGGCGGTACATACAATGACAACATAACCACATCTTTATCTGTGTTTAGCAGGTCTTTGTTCATTTTTAACATAACTGTTTGCTCGTAAACAATATGAATCCTTTCAATGTAACGACTGAGACACCTTTTAATCAGAACTACCACCCCTCCAGAACTCCTTCCGTGTTGGCTTAACTTCTTAGCAGGTGCAAAATGAGAATCAAAATCTTCAAAAACACTTAGCTGAATATCAAATTCCACGAAGGTTTCGGTCAGGCACACAATGTCAAAAGATTTGAATATAGTTTACAGTGTCTTGAAGCACGAGCTTGGACAAAAGCCCTCCAATGTTCCAGTTCAGTATATGTAAACCATGATGTGGTGTCTCTGCTTGTTGTGTTGTGTCAGCCGTCACATTGTCAGCGTCAATTGTATTATATTGCGTTGTGTAGGTTGTCACATTGTCAGACGTAGAGTTCCGTGGTGTGCCAGCTGTCAAACTGGCAGAATCTGTCGTGGCATATTGTGTTGTGCCAGCTGTCACACCATCAGTATCAGTCGTTTTGTCTTGTGTTGTCACAGTAGAGTTTGAGAGCGGTGACATGGCCAGGGCCGAGTCCCTATTCCCTGTTCGAGCTGTGCAAGTGCTGACGACCACCAGTGGAGACTCTACGTGCAGAAGTCATACTGTCTGAGATGAGGGGCTGGCCTGTTTGTGATGAGACCACCGTCTGGGACAGGTGGCGTGTGGTGGGCCGATTAGAAGCTCTGGGTGTGTTTAGATTGAAATCGTTCCCCGCACTTCGCCTTGTAGCTGGCCTTGCCGTCATTACCTCGGGATGCACGTGCAGTATTTGGGAATTCCCGGTCACTATGGGATTTGCTGGCGTGTACTGTTGTGTCTCGTCACAGCTACAGGAATGTCTCTGACATCACACTGGGAATTCCCGGAGCATGCTTCACCATTACTATTCCTGGCAGTAGAGTCGTTTGTGTTGTGATTCTCTGCTGGTAGTGTAGATGTTCCACTGGTGTCTGGATGTCTGTTGGCTACCATGTCACTGTACAATGGAGAATTGGGATGATCGCAGACTTTGTCGGAGCTGTTGCGCGGAGGGGTGACACTGTAACTGCTGTTGAGGTCTCCAGTCTCAACGCAATCAGTTCTTTTGCTGTCTGCATCACACCCCGACAAAAGGGGTCCGAGTGGGAATCTTCCTTGTTCAGAGTAGCAGATTCCGGTTGTTTTGCTGTTGATGTTGGCCTCTGTCTCTCTCTTGTATGTAATTTACCATTTTTGAAGTAGCCAAACTTTCCTTCTTCTTGAACCTCTTTCAACCGGGCAGCCTGTCTCCTTGTCAGGTCCGACGAAATCCGGATACCAGCCTCACTGAGGGCGGAACGAGCATCTCCGGATTTAAAGAGTATCATTTTGTCAGACCATCGATGAAAGCACACGATCACCGGGCGGGGTTTATCACTGTGTGGTATGGGTTTCCCCAGCCGATGAGCTCTGTCGACATCCCTGGTGTCCCATACTTTGCTCACGAAAAACTCGTTTAGGATAGTCACTATTTTGCTGGCACACGCTTGAAAATTTTCCCCAACCGTTTCCGTAATACCGTAAAATTTTACGTTGTTTTCCTTCTGGAATGGCTCTCTAATCTGTCCAGATCTTCTTCCATTTCCCTCAGCCTGTTTGTTATCATTTCATTTTTCCCGCTCTAGTCTACTTATGTGTTCTCTGTTTTCCTCCACTTTGCTGTCAACAGAGGCTACACGAGACTGGAGTAAAGAAATATCTTTCTTCAAAGACTGAGTGCTGTCATGTATAGTTTGTCTCATGGACTCACCTACACCATGAAGTTTCTGGTTCATGTCAGACACAAGATCCCCTTGATATTTTTTCCAGTCGACTGACTGAATCCATGATTGACTTCATGTAGGAAGAGAGGCCTTCCAGAGTCTGTGTTGTTGGTGTCGTCGTGTCTATGTTGCCGCTGAGTTGGTTGTCCTTGTCGGTTGACACTGTTTCGGTTTGGTCGGGGTTTGGCTCAATGCCACCAATGAGGAGACACAACAGCAACGTGTAGACGGTCAGCATGGCGGACAGTCCGTGCACCTTGTAGCCACGAACACGCAAGGCGGCTATTTTGGCTTTTCCTGGTCAATATTTTCACCAAAACACCCGCAAAGCAGCCCACGGCCACTCGGTAGGTGTCTATGCAGCAAATCATAAGTTTAGGTCGACTCACAATCTTGATTAATTCATGAAAATTATATATTTTTTTTCTCCCACTGTCCCAAAACACAACCTCTCCTGAAGCTTGACGACAACTCACCGAGAGAGGGGGGGGGGAGAGAGAGAGAGAGGGGGGGGGGGGGGAGGGAGGAGGGAGAGGGGGGGAGGGAGGGAGGGAGGCAAAACTGAGTCGCACTTTATTTTTCTTTTCTTTTACTTTTTAACATGCGCGCTGGTGACCTACTCGTTTTTGAGTGAACCAGTCTTTTAGGAAGAAGAAGAAGAAAAAGAAAACTCCAACGATACCGACCAATACATTTACCACTCAATGTTCAGTAAAGCGGTTAAACTCCGAAATAAACATGCACTGCGTGCTTATGGACCATTACTTAAGGTTTTCATACAGGCATGTCCTTTACACAACAATTGATCTTACAAGAAAAAATGTTGTCTTCTTATTTGCAAAACAAACAAACAAACAAAAACAAAAACAACAAAAAAAAACAGCGAGTGCCTCACTGACGAAACCAGGTCTTCCCAAGTTTCCAAGCATTGCTTTTCTTTGAGGCAGGCTACTCACTCACATTCAACCACAATCCAGCCCAGTGCTATTATATGAAATCGTTTCTGATCAAACCAAAAGAATCATCGCAAACAAAAGGATCTCTCACAAATCATTACATGGTCCCTGGCTCCCTAAACAGGACCGGATCTTGAGCATGATTATGAACATCTTTGAGACCAATGACATTTTAACTAGACCTATGAGTGAATTTTGTTTCTAATCTTTGTTACTTCTTTGAGACCAATTCTTCAACTAGACCTAAGAGTGATTCTCTTTTCTAATCTTTGCAACGTCTTTAAGACCAATGATATTTTAACTAGACCTATGAGTGAACTTTTTCCTGATCTTTGCAACGTCATTAACACTAGGGGATTGTGCCTTGTGTCTGCCTTTGTGCTAGATGTAATGGTGCTGAAAACAGCGTTCATGTGAAGTTATGGGTATATAACTGTCTTACCACTGGAAGCAAAAATTATCGTTCTTTTTTGTTACGTACTATTTTCCACTCCCTGCCTCGTTTCATTTCAAACTGATTTTCAAACAGACAGAAGGACAGACAGACAGACAGACAGACCGAGAAAGACAGTGATGGACCTCTTTTCTTTTCATTTTCTTTTTAGTATCCTTTTTCGAAAGCTTTGTAAGATGCTCAAACTTCTTTTTCTTCAAACATCAGACTCACAAAGCAGTGTCTGTAGCGACATCCTCTCAGATTCGTTTTCCACACAGCCGTGTGCTGGCCTTGCTTCCCTTGGTCAGCGTCCAGGGGAAAGCCGCCATCTCAGCACGGATCATTATCCACCCCGCCAAAACTGATCAGGAGCAAACAACGCCCTGTTTGGCCAGCGTGAATCCCACGGAGGCAGCGCCGATAAAAAACCGCCTGAACATGATTTTTCCATCCGTGATGGAGCCTGGCCTTTCCATCCGATGATGCAGCCAGGGTCCCACCGGGTTTCTTACATTGCAGTTCTCGTTGTTTTCGTTACCAAGTAACACCGTTTCAATTCATGAGATTTATATATATGTATCTGTACAAACGGACAGACCTGCCCTGAGAGCGAAGATTTGGCAATAAAAGTGGCAAGAGATGAACAACAAAGATTGTATTGACTTCATATATATATATATATATATATATATATATATATATATATATATATTATATATCTGTGTGTGTGTGTGTGTGTGTGTGTGTGTGTGTGTGTGTGTGTGTGTGTGTGTGTGTAATTGAAAACAACGAATCACAAAAATGTAGCTGTATAGTTATTGGCTTGACTAAGACCGATAAGACAGCTATGCCAAGTTCTTGTTGTTTGATCATGTTAGTCGCTGTGGTTTGTTTGATCTTAAGCATGAAAGATGTCACTCACACACACACACACACACACACACACACACACACACACACACACACACACACACTCACTCACACACACACTCACACTCTCTCTCTCTCTCTCTCTCTCTCTCTCTCTCTCTCCCCCTCCCCCTCTCTCTCTCTCTCCTCCCCCCTCTCTCTCTCCCTCCCCCCCCCCTCTCTCTCTCTCTCTCTCTCTCTCTCTCTCTCATACACGCACACATGCTGATGCGCATCTCTCTTTAGGTGGATAGACAGATGACTAGACAGACAGACAGACAGACAGACAGATAGATAGATAGATAGATAAATAGAGACGTAAGCTAGGCCCTGATACCTTTCATTTCTATACAGTTGGTGAGTTGAACCAGATCCGCCCCCGTTAAGATACACGACTTTAAAAGACAGACTTTTTGCATTTAAGGGGAAAGGGGCATGAGAAGTGATCCTTCTCCAGTCAGCGCTCTGTTCCTCAAACATGCAGAAAAACGAATAATGTTCTTTCAACCGAGCCCGGATGCTTCTGCTTTCCAGACTGACGATAAAACTTACTCCCAGATGTCTTTTATTTCCAAGCAAAGAGCCTACCGCCAAACCCCATTCCAGTTTGGAAATCTCACATCCATGCCAGCCAATCTCAGCGTCATAGCTATCCAGCCTGTCATATTGTAACAAAAGAAAAAACAGATGGGTCGTGAAAGCGGAAGAAAAAGAAGAAAGAAAGGAAAAAAAAAAAACACCAGCAGATGAGGGTACAGAAAGTTAGAGAAAGAATATCAAGGGGCACAGGAACTGGGGAAATGTCTGGCACAAATTCTCCATACGGTAGGGGTTATACAGTTTACAATTTTCACTTAGGTTTTTCTTCCCAATGAGACTGCTCTGTTGCATAAAGAGTTCTGAATGTACCAGCCAATCATTGCATAAAAAGAGTTTCTGAATGTACCAGCCAGTCAGGTACGGTCTAACAGTGTGATGGTGAAAGTGGTGGTGACTTGGTGATTGCTGACACTATATATTATAACGAAACATTTTCCTTTCAATCACTGCGAGCCCATTTGGAGTACGAATATAATACACCTCTAATATGAATTGTAACCAACCCTCCACTCCTTCAAATAAAAACAAATGTACTTGCCATCACCCCCCCCCCCCCCCCCCCCCCCCCAAATCGCCCACCTTTAAAAAAAGAAATACTTGGAAGTATGAAAAAAAATCAGGGTTCATACTTCATCATCTGGAGAGCAGAAGTAGTATTACCTTTTACCAGTGTCCCTAAAATCTTGCTGTCGTTGAAAAAAATGCACGGATACCTCAAACAACGGTGCGTCTTTAGTGTGAAAGCATCCCAAAAGCAGCAATGGTCCTCAAGCAACCTTCAAAGTTTCTCACCCTTACTGCTCCATTTTGGGGCGTGGCCTTCGTTTTCACCAAGTCTTTATTGTTGCATTTGGGGCGTGGTCTTCGTTCTCATCAAGGTCTTTATTGTTGCATTTTGGGGCGTGGTCTTCGTTCTCATCAAGGTCTTTATTGTTACATTTTGGGGCATGGTCTTCGTTCTCATCAAGGCCTTTATTGTTGCATTTTGGGGCGTGGTCTTCGTTCTCACCAAGGTCTTTATTGTTGCATTTTGGGGCATGGTCTTCGCTCTCACCAAGGTCTTTATTGTTGCATTTGGGGCGTGGTCTTCGTTCTCACCAAGGTCTTTATTGTTGCATTTTGGGGCATGGTCTTCGTTCTCACCAAGGTCTTTATTGTTGCATTTTGGGGCGTGGTCTTCGTTCTCACCAAGGTCTTTATTGTTGCATTTTGGGGCGTGGTCTTCGTTCTCATCAAGGTCTTTATTGTTGCATTTTGGGGGCGTGGTCTTCGTTCTCACCAAGGTCTTTATTGTTGCATTTTGGGGCGTGGTCTTCGTTCTCATCAAGGTCTTTATTGTTGCATTTTGGGGCGTGGTCTTCGTTCTCACCAAGGTCTTTATTGTTGCATTTTGGGGCGTGTTTTTCGTTTTCACCTGTCTTTATTGTTGCATTTTGGGGCGTCGTCTGACTTTCTTGTTGCATTTTGGGGGCGTGGTCTTCGTTCTCACCAAGGTCTTTATTGTTGCATTTTGGGGCGTGGTCTTCGTTTTCACCTGTCTTTATTGTTGCATTTTGGGGCGTTCGTCTGACTTTTGGGGCGTTGTTGCATTTTGGGGCGTGGTCTTCGTTTTCACTGAGATCTTTCTTGTCATTTTTGGGGCGTGGTCTTCGTTTTCATCAAGGTCTTTACTGTTGCATTTTGGGGCGTGGTCTTCGTTCTCACCAAGGTCTTTATTGTTACATTTTGGGGCGTGGTCTTCGTTCTCACCAAGGCCTTTATTGTTGCATTTTGGGGCGTGGTCTTCGTTTTCATCATGGTCTTTTACAGTCCCAACCTCTATACTTTTTTTAGCATGCTGTTGTCCCTGTGTTCAGCACACAAGCCACTCCCGTCACTACCCCCCCCCCCCCCCCCCCCCCCCCCCCCCCCCTCCCCACCCCCACCACCAACTTCTTGCCAAAATCTGATTTACCCCGTCTTTCCATGGACACGAAAAAGGCCCTGTACTTTCCATGACTTCTCCAGTTCTCCCCGACTGGTATGGATGCTACTTGTTGTTCCCTGACATCAGACCCTGAAGCCCTCAAATGATTTACCCCGTCTTTCCATGGACAGGAAAAAGGCCCTGTACTTTCCATGACTTCTCCAGTTCTCCCGACTGGTATGGATGCTACTTGTTGTTCCTGACATCAGACCCTGAAGCCTTCAAATGGCTGTTCCTCCTTCTGTTGTTCCCTGACATCAGACCTTGAAAACCCTCAAATGGCTGTTCCTCCTTCTGTTGTTCCCTGACATCAGACCTTGAAACCTGTTCTTCCTTCTTCTGTTGTTCCCTGACATCAGACCTTGAAACCCTCAAATGACTGTTCCTCCCTCTGTTGTTCCCTGACATCAGACCCTGAAACCCTCAAATGACTGTTCCTACTTCTGTGTTCCCTGACATCAGACCCTGAAACCCTCAAATGACTGTTCCTCCCTCTGTTGTTCCCTGACATCAGACCCTGAAACCCTCAAATGGCTGTTCCTCCTCTCTGTTGTTCCCTGACATCAGACCCTGAAACCCTCAAATGGCTGTTCCTCCCTCTGTTGTTCCCTGACATCAGACCCCTGAAACCCTCAAATGACTGTTCCTCCCTCTCTGTTGTTCCCTGACATCAGACCTTGAAACCCTCAAATGGCTGTTCCTCCCTCTGTTGTTCCCTGACATCAGACCCTGAAACCCTCAAATGGCTGTTCCTCCTCCCTCTGTTGTTCCCTGACATCAGACCCTGAAACCCTCAAATGACTGTTCCTCCCTCTGTTGTTCCCTGACATCAGACCCTGAAACCCTCAAATGGCTGTTCCTCCTTCTGTTGTTCCCTGACATCAGACCCTGAAACCCTCAAATGGCTGTTCCTCCTTCTGTTGTTCCCTGACATCAGACCTGAAACCCTCAAATGGCTGTTCCTCCCTCTGTTGTTCCCTGACATCAGACCCTGAAACCCTCAAATGACTGTTCCTCCTTCTGTGTTGTTCCCTGACATCAGACCCTGAAACCCTCAAATGACTGTTCCTCCCTCTGTTGTTCCCTGACATCAGACCCTGAAACCCTCAAATGGCTGTTCCTCCCTCTGTTGTTCCCTGACATCAGACCCTGAAACCCTCAAATGGCTGTTCCTCCCTCTGTTGTTCCATGACATCAGACCCTGAAACCCTCAAATGACTGTTCCTCCCTCTGTTGTTCCCTGACATCAGACCCTGAAACCCTCAAATGGCTGTTCCTCCTTCTGTTGTCCTTCCTTGGCTCTTAATGGTCAACATACAAAGCCACTGTCATTCTCTGGGAAAGAATCATTCCGTCAGCACTTGATGGTCAACATACAAAGCCATTGTCATTCTCGGGGAAAGAATCATTCCGTCAGCACTTGATGGTCAACATACAAAGCCACTGTCATTCTCGGGGAGGAATCATTCCGTCAGCACTTGATGGTCAACATACAAAGCCACTGTCATTCTCGGGGAGGAATCATTCCGTCAGCACTTGATGGTCAACATACAAAGCCACTGTCATTCTTGGGGAAAGAATCACTCCGTCAGCACTTGATGGTC
>JADBJO010010978.1:17500-22500 GCA_016801955.1 Conus betulinus
GAATCACAACACAAAGGGGAGGGGAGGGAGGGGAGGGGAGGGCAGTCTTTCACCAGCTCTACTATGGCTGCAGAGAATCACAACACACTGATGGGGAGGGGAGGGGAGGGGAGGGCAGTCTTTCACCAGCTCTACTATGGGCTGCAGAGAGAGAATCACAACACACTGAGGGGGAGGGGAGGGGAGGGGAGGGCAGTCTTTCACCAGCTCTACTATGGCTGCAGAGAATCACAACACAACTGAGGGGGGGGGGGAGGGGGAGGGAGGGCACAACACAAAGAATCACAGGGGAGGGGAGGGGAGGAGTCTTTCACCAGCTCTACTATGGCTGCAGAGAATCACAACACAAAGGGGGAGGGGAGGGAGGGGGGGGAGGGCAGTCTTTCACCAGCTCTACCATGACTGCAGAGAATCACAACACAAAGGGGGAGGGGGGGGGGAGGCAGGGGAGGGGGGGGGGACAGTGTGAGGAAGTCCTCGCAGTCTCAACAAGACGCCCAGCCTGGGGTTACAAGACAAGCCAAGCAAGGTAGGGTGACTGTACTGAGGTCAGTAGTCCGCTGGTGACAACAGTCCTCACGTCTTTACCACAGCTTCACGTTCTGGGGTTGGACAGTCCGGTGTCAAACACGATGATATCAAACTGGTTTTGGTAAAAAGCACAGTTACGCGAATCCATTTCCAACTGGTGAATGGAAAATCATGATTGTGGGAACCATGATGACTGACTCTCATGGGGGGATTTTAAATGTATTTCTTTTTTTATTTATTATAAAAGTGTGTGTGTGTGTGTGTGTGTGTGTGTGTGTGTGTGTGTGTGTGTGTGTGTGTGTGTGTGGTGTGTGTGTGTGTGTGTGTGTTTCTCTGAAAGTTCCAGCATCACATTTCTCTCCAGAAAAAGCTGTAATGAGAACAGCCTCAGCTCTGCTCTGTGAATCTGGCGGGGGGGGGGGGGGGGGGGGGGGGGGGGGGGGGGGGGGGGGGGGGGGGTGGGGGGGGTGTTTTATTCCCAATACTGAATACAGAAAACTGGGAATGTCCAAGCTACACCTTCTTCATCGGATCTCTGAACACTCCGGAGAATGACACGTAATGAGCAACACAGCTAGGGTGCAGCTGTGTGCAGCTCAATTCATGTCGTTTTTTATAGCCCAGCCGATCTGGGGGGAGCGAGCTGGGGGTGAGGGTGGGGGTTCCAGGCTGTCACTCACCATCAAAGTATAATTCCTTAAATAGCTGTCAAAAAGACTGATACACCAAGATTATTTTATCGGAAAGAAGAAAAAAGAAAGAAAAGAAGAAAGAAAGGAATAAAGAAAGAAAGAAAAAAAAAAAAAAAAAAAAAAAAAAAAGAAAAAAAGAAAAAAAAGAAAGAAAAAAAAAAAAAAGGAAAAGGGAAAAAAGAAAGACATGAAAGAAAAAGGAAACAAACAAAAAAGAAAGAAAAAAAAAGAAAGAAAAAAACAAAAAGAAAAAAGAAAAAAGAGAAAAAACAAAGAGGAAAGAAAGGAAAGAAAGAAAAAAAAAAGAAATGGAAAGGAAAAGAAACAAAAAACCCGCCTAAAGAAATCTTTCTTCCAAAACCCGCCTAAAAATCTTAGCTCAGATAGCTCTTTTCTTTTATTAAATGACATCTCTTCCAGGAATTCCAAAAAGTCGCTTTAGGAAATCATCTCTGAATCAGGTTTTCATGGACTCCACTAGCTGTAAAGTGTTTCTGCTTTGACATCATCTAAGTCCCAGTCCCAGCACTGTATAAGAATAACCATAAGAGAGAGAGTGGTAAATCACACGGAATGCACTACGGAGTTTCTTCATCTCTTAACAGGGCACGAAAAGGTGCAACCAGAACGGCTTGTGTGTAATCTGCACAAAAACTCTTTCTTCTTTACCCCCTGGAGTGGCAGATAGTAAAGGCTTTCTCAAACTTCAGAAAGATTTGAGAGATGGTAAAGCCTTTTTCAAACTTCAGAAAGATGGGACAGTCTTTGTTATCCGTCTGCACGTTCACGTCCAATTGCCTGAGGTCTTGGACATTCATCTTAGCTTTGAGTTTCAGACCTGGGATGAGGGGAAAAGAATGTGCACAAGCCTTCATTTGTGGCATCCAACACATCTTGATCAGCACCTCATTCCCTCCAATGCTGACAGGACCCGGGAACCCAAGCAAAAGCAATGTAGTAAACACAGTATCAGAGTTCGGAAAGGCATAGACAGTTTGAGAAAAAAAAAAAGTTCAGGGACTGGGGGTCTTTGTTCCAAGTTGGCTTGGCACTAAGCTGTCAAAAGATCTGTCAACAGCACACTGTAAATGATCATTTCATATAGGACTGGTGACCCTAACGTGAAATGAATTAATACACCTTTCACTTGTTGATGAACTCACTGGGCTACCACTAACCTTAGGACCATATTAAGGCTGGCTGAACGGTAAAATCAGCACACACACACACACACACACACACACAGAGTCCCTAAACTCCAGTACTGTCAAACTTTTTGCAAGCAAAATTCACCCATCTCTGAACGCATGTCACTCACTCAGTTTTCCCCGGTACAGAAAAAAACCATGACATGTGGAACAAAAAAACCATGCCATGTGGAACAAAAACCATGACATGTGGGACAAAAACCATGACATGCGGGACAAAAACCATGACATGTGGGACAAAAAACCATGACATGCGGGACAAAAACCATGGCATGCGGGACAACACTGCAAAACAAGTACATCAGCGAACTACAGAGAGAGAGAGAGAGGAGGAGAGGAGAGAGAGAGAGAGAGAGAGAGAGAGAGAGAGAGCGATAGACAGACAGACAGACAGACAGACAAACAGACAAAAAAACCAAAGTTCTCTACACCACTTGAAACCCTGAGACTTTGAGATGAGCGGGATTCAATTACAAGTTTACGCAGCCATACACATGACAAAGCGTAATGGAATATACAGTCATTATTTTGTCAAGTTACCACTGTACTGACTTCACAACATTACAACTTCCAAACGCGTAGGCTTCTTGTCTAAAATGAACTCTTAGTCGGGAAAAAATTATATAACATATGGGGTTCCTAATGAGCACAGACAAGACACACTGAGAGAGACCAGTGCAACAAACCAAAGAAATAGAAGAAAACTACATCCTCCTCTCAACACCAGGCCAGCGAACAGGGACACGGAGGGGGGGGGGGGAGGAGGAGGGGGGTCTGGTGGAGGGCCAGACAGTTGGTGGGTGGATGGCTGGCTGTCACCAGCGCTACTGCTATTACATGGCTGCAAAGAATGACCGTGCCAACCACCCTCTGCAGACGGCGCCTCTGCTGGCTAGGTCATGTCTTAACATTACCGTTACCCTCGTCAAGACCTGCAAACCGGGCCATTAAATGGACCCCAGCAGGCCAGAGAAAAAAGAGGACGACCCAGGATGAACTAGTAGACAGTGCAGAGAGACCCCAGACTTGTTGACAGAGGATGGAGTGACACCAGCAAACTGGCTGAGGACCGTGCACAGTGGAGTGCCATAACTACCTCATGTGTCGCAAGGCGCGGGAGCATCTACGCTAAGCGCTAAGCTAAGCTAAAGAATGACCAAACACTGACAAAACTCTCAGTGTCTTAACAGTACCAGACAAGGCTGATGACTGTGTTTAGTCCGCTGGTGACATGAGTCCTAATGGCCCTGGGACAGATTTACCATCTGGGGTGACAGTCCTCGGTGAAACACGCTGAAATCAAACTAGTCTTGTCATCAGGGACAGTCCTAGGTGAAACACGCTGAAATCAAACTAGTCTTGTCATCACGGACAGTCCTAGGTGAAACACGCTGAAATCAAACTAGTCTTGTCATCACAGACAGTCCTAGGTGAAAAACACGCTGAAATCAAACTAGTCTTGTCATAACGGACAGTCCAAGGAATCCACTCCAACTGGCCAGTGGAAATCATGATTGTGGGAACGATGATGATTGACTGCTGTGCGGAGATTTTAAACGTAATCCTTCCTATAACGTGTGTGCGCAGGCGCACGTGTATGTGTGTGTGTGTGTGTGTGTGTGTGTGTGTGTGTGCGCGCGCGCGTGCAGTTTCTTTAAAGCGCTACGATTATGAGACTGACAGTACACACACACACACACACACACACACACACACACACACACACACACACAATTGCATTTACTGCGTGCGTGCGTGTGCACACAATCTCAGTCAATGAGTAATGATCGCCGAAGTATTGTGAATTTCAACCTCAATGACGTCAATGCGAAAGAAAAAAAAAAAAAAACGAGCAAAAGCAAACCACACGCACACACACGCGCGCGCGCGCGCGCGCGCGCACTCACGCACGCACGTATTCATACACATAAACAACACACACACACACACACACACACACACACACACACACACACACACACACACACACAGGCACGCACGCACGCACGCACACACACACACACACACACACACACACACACAACACATACGCGCGTGCGCGCGCGCACATGCACGCGCACACACACACACACACACACACACACACGCACGCACGCACGCACGCACGCACGCACTCACGCACGCACGCACGCAAAACACGCGCGCGCACGCACGCACGCACGCACATACACACACACATACACACACACACGCGCGCGCGCGCGCGCGCGCGCGCGCACGCGCTATTTTTCATGCCAGAGAACAAAGCAAACACTCCCCACAAGCTGCGTCGCCAAAGGACGTTGAAAAAAAAAAAATCACTATCCTTGTGTTTCCTTTTGAGGCAAACTCAACAACAGCGGCAACAACAACAACGACGACGACGACAAAAAGAGAGAGAGAGGATGGTGATGAGGCACTGTGAGCCTTGGAGCCACGCAGAGCTTACAAGCTGAGTGTCTGGCCTGAGGCTAAGTGTCTGGCCTGATAGACATTACAGCACAACACGCTGAGCTTACAAGCTGAGTGTCTGGCCTGATAGACATTACAGCACAACACGCTGAGCTTA
>JADBJO010010978.1:33412-45912 GCA_016801955.1 Conus betulinus
CCCTCCAAAAACGCCTTCAACCTCATGGCTCATGATGGTGGTGTGGGAGCGCCCTATAAAAGTGTCATCACTCATGCTTCCCTGTTCGTTCGCAAAGTGAAACTGAACCCAGCTGTTTCCTTGGCTCACGAAAAGGCACTGGAAAGGGGAACGTGCAAGTACCCTCTAAAGAGAATCGTTGAGAAGACCTTCGCTATCCCCCAAGGCAACTTAAGCGCTGTCCAAGACAACCTCTTTCTCAGTCAGACCCCAAACAAGATCGTAGTCGCTCTTGTCGACAGCGCAGCATCCAATGAGCGGTACAACAGAAATCCATTCCATTTTCAAACACGCCCACCTAAATTTCCTGTGTCTGTATAAGGACGGGCGCCAGATTCCTGCCAAGGCCCTGACTCCAGATTTGAACATCGACGGTTTGTGAGGGCCTACCACAGTCTGATGCAGGGCACAGGGGTGGTGAACAGGGATGCTGGAAACACCATCAAGTATCAAGATTATGACCGAGGATACACCCTGTATGCTTTTGACCTGACGCCGAGTTTGCTGGATGGAGACCAACAGTTTGAACTGGTCAGGAGTGGCGCACTTCGTCTGGAAATGAAGTTCGCTCAAGCTCTGGCTGAGCCTATCCACGTGATTGTGTATGCAGAGTTGGACAGTATGATCGAAATTGATCGCTCCCGCCAAGTGCTGACAGACTTTTCAACATGAACAGTGTGGACATTGCCACTGTGTTGACTAAAGACATTCACGCTCGGCGTGTCTTTGGGGGGATATATCCAAGGAACAAACTCCCACTCTGTCTCACCACCCAACGACCTATCGCACTGGTGATCAACACTGACCACAGCTATGGGCCGGGAGAACATTGGGTCAGTGTTTGGTTTGATGGTCGTGGTAAAGCAGAATATTTTGATAGCTTTGGTCTACCTCCTTCGTTTTATCCAGACATTGAAAAGTTTATGTTGAAACACAGTTTCAGTTATCGTTTTAACCAAAGACTTGTCCAAGACTTGACCAGCTCAGCCTGTGGGTACTATGTGCTGTATTTCATTTTGAGGAAAAGTCGCGGTCACAGTCTTCCCCAAGTGTTGTCGGTATTCCACCCCCATAAACTGAGGACCAACGATCAAAAAGTGAGAGATCATTTATTCATTCTGTTCACACAAAAAAAGTCTTTAAAAGCGTTGTAACGTAGTGAGTGGGTCACATACAACACACGTTTCACTACGACTCACAATGGAGAAGATTCTGGAGGAAGTGAAGTTGGGATTGGAAAATTGAAAGCTCAGATGCGCTTGACTCTTATGAATCTGTTTGTCACAGAGTTGTTACCAATGTATCGCGCCGAGTTTGAGCAAAATGCACAGATTGCGGAAGGAGAATGCGTCACATGCTTCTTTCATACTCTTGGAGAGCCGCTTGTGGTCGATACTCGACAGAGACCGTCTTTCTTCCAAATGGTCCCATCTTCTGTCATCGTATGAAGTGTCAGAAGGTTTAAACTGGTTGAGTTTGAGGGCTGAAGTCTGGGAAGAAACAAAATCCCTAGAGTTTCAAAACAAAGTCGTCAGTCTTCTCGTTCATGAATTTTAAATCAAACACAACCAGAATCTTGAACTGTTGATTGGATAACCGCCTGTTTTTCCTGATTGGTTCGTTTGAATATCCAGTTTGAGGTGGTCTGAGCGGGTTTAAACCAGCCCTTGTAAACACGCAGGAATTATATAAGAGAGAGGACCCAACCACGTTGTCATTATTACCTTCTCTACTCCACTCGCGCTGGCAACAAAGAACGTCTTTAGCGACCAGTACCATGAAGAACAAGGAGCCAGTGTCTACGATGTACCCACTGGGACGCAACATTTTTGCCACTGTCAAAACTTGGCAAAGAGCTGTCAGAATATATGTGCACCATTACAAGAGACCGACCAAACACAAGGGCGGTCGTCTGGTCAGGGCGCAGAGAGGATTGTCGCTGGAACTGCGGGAGAGTTTGAAAGACTGGTCAAGCTGAAGAATAAACTGGTGGCAGACTTCAATCACCAAATATCAGCTCTGCCAGCGGACAAATCAAACACATGTACCCCAACATCAGCAGCAGCAGCAGCAGCAGCAGCACCATCCTGTACCGACAATCCCACGGGTGTGACCATACCTGCCTGTACTCCGTCTCGCCCTTCGACTCGGGGGACGCCTGGTGGATATCTCATGCAGTGTGAACAACCCGACGACTTCCCACCAACCTCCACCATGTTTGAGCAGAGCCCTGACAACACGGATGGACCAGACATGGTGAAGACAGCCGCAGTCCAAGCTAGTGTTGTGGGATCCAAAACAAAAGGAAGGGGACGAAAGAAGACCCAACTGCCTTGGTGCCCATCTCCTCCCTGACGTCGGAACGATGGACGGTGTGAAGGTGGTGGAATCACACACCCCTGTGGTGGTGGAGTCCTACTGCACCACTGTCACGGAACCACGCAGTCCCAGAATGGAACCGTACACTTCCCAGTGCCAGTACTACTGTCCCAGTGAGGATCCCTACAGCATGGCCTTGAAGAAAAAACTGATGTGTATACAGTGTGGTGTCTACTTTTGAATAACAGTGTGTGATTTTGCTGCCTGTGCAGACTTTGTATAACAGTTATGTTCCTATGTGTTGTGAAAAACATATTTTCTTGCTGAACCCATACTTTTGTTGTAAAATTTGTTTTTTTTTTTTCTATCGTTTTGCTTTTGCTACTACCCTTTTTAAATTAATGTATTTTTATGGATGTTGTCTTCCCTAAGCTGTGTATGATCCCCCCCCCCCCCCCCCCCCAAAAAAAAAAAAAAAAAAAAAAAAAAAGAAAGAAAGAATAAAGGGCAAAGCCCAAATGGTGTATCAGTCAGAGAGCGTCGTTCATTCTATAAATGGCCTCCTGTCTGATACGTCACTTGGCTGCCTATCATCAACGGTTCATTTTACACAGTACTTGCGGGAAGGAGAACGCAGGAGCGACCCGCTGTAATAATTGCTCTCTCTCTCTCTCTCTCTCTCTCTCTCTCTCTCTGTGTTTGGGGGTGAGACGAGCAGGGCGACCTCGGGTCGTCCAAAGGTGAAACTCGGGACACTCACCTCAGTCATCTTTTGTTGAAAGGAGACAAGGACATTCTACTCTTTGTCAGTGTGGAGTGTGAGCGTGCGTTGCATCAATGCGTGCGTATTGGCGCGGGAGGCAAGGAGTGGGGTTGGAAGAGAGTGAGCAGATGTGTGTCCGTGTCTTTGTGGTTTTGTGATCGGTTCAGCGTGGATAGCAGGTTCGAAAATGGCGCTATTTTTTTTTGTGTGTGTGTATTTGGTTCCTACTGTGGAGTCTGTTCTCTTTGTCCGTTACTATTTGTCTTGGTAGCCGATGTCTTAGGGGTGGTGCTTTTGTTTCTTTTTTTGTGTGTGCGTTTGGTGGTAGCCATGGAGTCTGTTCTCTTTGTCGTGCTACTGATGGTTTGAACGATCAGCTCAAAGGTAAGTCCAGCGCATGTGTGTGTTTGGCGGGAAGAAAACCAGAATATAACCCCAAACTCCCATCGCAAATCTGTTTCGTATCGAAAAGAGACATAAAGGCACAAGACGAAGAAGAAGAAGAAGAGGAAGAAGACATAATTTTAAAATATGAATAGTGGAAAAGAAAGGGAAGGAGAAGAAGGAGGAGGAGGAGGAGACCACTACCTCCACCAACACAGCAACAACAACAACAACACATACACCACTATGTTCACCACCACCACCACCACCACCACCACCACCACCACCACCTCGTTGACAACCACCACCACCACCACCACTTCCACGACCAGTGGAGCAGCAGCAGCAGCAACAGCAGCAGCAGCAGCAGCCACCGCCACCACCACCACCACCACCACCACCATCCATATTTGATGAGGATGGGTAGCAGCAGCAGCAGCAGCCACCGCCACCACCACCACCACCACACCACCATCACTGCTATCATCAATATTTGATTTTCACGGGGAACAAGCGCCACCACCACCACCACCAGAAGAGGTGGACATTATATACGGTGGGTCTGCATGTGTGTGTGTGTGTGTGTGTGTGTGTGTGTGTGTTCGTTTATTCTAACTCTGTCTCAGCACACCTGAAACATAGAAAAGAAAAAAAAAAATTCGCTCGTCTGTCCGCTAATTTTTTTTTTTTTGGGGGGGTAGTACCACGACTGAACCGCATCTGGAAAACACAAAACAAAAAGTAAAATGAAACAGACAGCGTTAGTCATGTATTTCCCCCGTCCGCTGACCCTTAAAACTATGAAACTGAAGAAAACTACGAACAAAGTAGGCCTATTCAAACGTTAGCTTTAATCAGCCTCATAGTTTTAAGAATCACCCAGGAAACACCAACGAGGAGGTGGGGGAATGTTTCCCAAAAATATGTTTAGACTGAACACCACAGCGTCATTTCACTTGAAAAATGAGTTTTCAAACAGCTATCGGACCATTTACAGAGAAGACAGCACTGGAACGTTACCAGACATGACTTTACACCAAGAATGCTAGACAGGGGTAGGAAAGGTGGAGATTCCGTCTGAAGCGACGATGCGTTTTTAATGAAGAAGGAAAGAGACTTGCGATTTTGGGTATAAGTGAACATAGCTTTTCCGTCTGTCCTGAAACCAGTGTTTGTACCACCGCCACTTTCCTGCGTAGTGAGCACTCTTTGATAAACATCTTTGGTGAGAGTGTTGTGATTTTTGCTGAGTCCTTTGCAACTGAATTTGTTTTTCTCTTGTCCGGAACAGAAAATAGGTTTTTGAACACAGTCCCACAAACGAGTCCCCTGTGTATTCTGTTTTGAACAAACCCGGTGTTCGTTTGTCATATTGTACACGGTCAAGGCAGTCAGAGCAGCAGTGTGCCGGATCCCACGCTAGCGCCACGGTGCGTGTGCGTTGGAATAGCGCTGTGTGTTTTGAGCACGCCTCAGCTGGAAACCACTGATTGTACTCTTTGTAAAACTGTTCGCGCAAAGATGGTTGTATGACTTCCTCGAAACTCTCACGACTAAGCGCGCCATGTAGAGGGAGTCTGTATCCATCTCCAGCAGTTGAAAGTCTGACCTGTCCACGAATTTGTCCAGAAAATCGTAATAGAATTCTAACATCCGCAGTTTTGCGTACTGATAGACAAAGTATCCAATCTGCAAAGGGAGTGCCCAGTTGATTTTTTTCTTGCTCAGTTCCACCTCTACTACACCCCCTCCTACTCGGTCAGTGTTTGAAACCGACTTTCATTCACCAGTCCACTAAATCCATTGCCACGGCAGCCATGCTGTTTAAGAATCCTCTAACCCACTCTCCTTTCTCCCATACTACAACTGCTATTGCCATATTATCACCAAAAGAGGTAGTAATCCTGTCTTTATTTATTATTTTCGTGTTTTGATCATCATCATCACCATTATCATTATTCCTATCAGTAATAAAACTATCATCATTACTATCTCGACTCACATCGCCCATCTTGCGTTGAAGTGAATGAAGATAAGTGATGCTCGTTCATTTTCGTTTTTCTGAGTGTTTGCATCCAGCCTGTAGAAGACCTAAGAGGTCGAAACGCGTCGTGTTTTGTCTTGTAATTCGTTTGTGTACGTTTTCTTGGTAGTTTGCTATTATTACATTTAAAATTTACAAGTCGCAAGTCTAGCAATGAACCACAACTATCATGAAACATTCTTAAAAAAAAAAAACAAACAAACAAACAAAAACTGCGCGATCATGTCCCATAGATGAGAAAGTTGAGGAAGATAAAGACATGCTTCTACGTTGTTGGACTTCTGTCCTTGACAATGACAATCGAATAAAGCTTTTGTAAATCTCATATTTAGTATTAAGAATATAGGTTTCTGGATTCTGGATTCGACATTAGAAAATTAGTTAAAGACTCAGAACCAAAACCTTACTTAGAGAATATTTCGACAGAATCGCCCTGTCTTATCAGCTCACTGTTGCTGTTGTGGCAGCGAGGCCTGGTGGGGGACGACTGTTGTGTGGAGTGATCGGTTGTCAGGATCTGATTGTAGATGGGCGGAAGTTCAAAGCCTTGATCTCTGTCAGGCTGGGGCGTCTGGTCTTGCTTTCGATGGCTTTTTAAACTCTTTTTTTTTGTGAGAAAGGGCTCTGTAGATAAGATTCTGGTTTCTTGGGGGCTGAAACTGTGGCCTGTGGCTTGTAGATGTTCGTGTATGGCAGAAGTAGATCGGTTTTGGTGTTCCTGTAGATGGATGGTGGATGGTCTTGCTGTCTCGCCAATGTAGGTATGGGCACAGTCTTGACAACCTACCTGGTACACCATACCACACTGCTTGAGGGGGTCCATTTTGTCTTTGACATGGGTCAGTTGCTGGCATAGGGAGTTGGCGGGTTTGTTGAACACTTTGCATCCATGTTGTTGGAAGGTCCTGGCTAGACGCTCTGAGACTCCTTTAATGTAAAGGATCCCCACTTTCACACTGTCCGTATCTGCACAAGACGGGTAGCGAACTCGAGGGATGTGTCCACATCCATGCAGGGTATCCATTAGCGGAAAGGGCAGTTTTGACGTGTTGTTCTTCTTTCAGCTCTTCCTCCTCAGTGGAACACAGTACAGAGGCTCTGTGCATGAGGATGTTTCACAACAGATCTCATGTGCTTGGGGGGGGGGGGAGGGGGGGTTAGAATGAAAGTTCAGATAATGGTCAGTGTGGGTGTCTTTTTTTTTATATAGACGGTGGTCTCCACCCTGTCGTCATGAGTGCGGGTGATGAGTGTGTCCTGGAACGGGATCTTCCCATCTGCTTCAGTTTCTGAGGTGTGAATTGGATGCTGTCGTCAATGGAATTCAGGTGAGTGGTGAAGCTGTCAACTTCTGTCTCCTATATGCGGGACATGGTGTCATCCAGATAGCAGTACCACATGTTGGGAGGGTTGGCAGTGGTCTCAATGGCTACTTTATTTTCAAAATGTTCCATGTACAGGTTGGCTACCACTGGAGATACTGGCGAACCCTCGAGCAGTGTGGTGTAGTGTACCAGGTAGGTTGTCAAGACTGTGTCCATTGGCGAGACAGCAAGACCACTCACCATCCATCTACAGGAACACCAAAACCGATCTACTTCTGCCATACACGAAAATCAACAAGCCAAGACCACAGTATCAGCCCCCAAGAAACCAGGATCTTATCTACAGAGCCCTTTCTCGCAAAAAGAAGCGTTAAAGAAGCCAACGAAATCAAGACCAGATGCCCCAGCCTGAACAGAGATCAAGGCTTTGAACTTCCGCGCATCTACATCTACTTTTCTAATGTCAAATCCAGAATCCAGAAACCTATATTCTTAATACACACACACACACACACACACACACACACACACACACACACACACACACACGCACACGCACGCACACACACACACACACACACACACACACACACACACACACACACACACACACACACACACACACACACACAAGCGCGCGAACGCACAAATCAAAGATCCGATTCTTTTCTATCATAAACTGGGACACACTCTTAAGTGGTGGAATAAATTCTTTATTGAAAAAGAAACAATTGAATATGAAAATTCACTGCAAAATCCAAAAGCGTACAGAAGCATAACATATCTATCTATCTATCTATCTATCTATCTATATATCTATCTATATATATATATATATATATATATATATATATATATATATATATATATTCATATTATAAATACATTTTCAGTGTTATTCAAGTCAAAGCCAAGCAATGGTGTGCAGATACAATTGTACGGAAAATGACAAACTCACCATTAGAAATAATGAAGTTGTTTCGTTACCACAATCTAAATTCCCCCTCAGGAATAAATATGTCGACCCTCAACAAATCCAAAATTTTCTTTAGGGGTCAAGACTTTAATCTTTTACTGAAATGTTGACTTTTATCCGGAGTCAGGACGTCGATTTGTTTCGAACTAAAATTCAGACTCCTCGCCGTCGGATGAAAAATGTCAATCCTCTATCCAAATCCAAACTCATCCTCAAGGATAAATACGTCAGTCCTTAACAAAAGTGTAAACTCATCCTCCGAGTAAGTACCTCAGTCCTTAACAAATATCCTAACTCATCTGGGGGTAAACACGCCAATCCATAACAGAAATCGAAACTCATCCTCAGGATGACCAAAAAAATCCAGACATGTCTTCAAGTTACATACGCCAGTCCTTAAAACTCCAATCAATCTCTTATTCCGGGATCGATAGGTCAGTCCTTAACAGAGTGTACACTCGTCCTCAGGGCTAAATGCGTCAATTCTTATAACAGGTACAACTTGTAATTCAAGGGTAAACACGTCAGTCCTTAACAAGAGTCCGAACTCGTCTTCAAGTGTAAATGCATCAGTCCTCGATAAAAGTACAAATTGTTCGTCAAGAGTAAATACATCAGTCCTTAACAAAAGTACAGATTGTTTGTCAAGAGTAAATACATCAGTCCTTAACAAAAGTACAAATTGTTCGTCAAGAGTAAACACATCAGCCCTTAACAAAAGTACAAATTGTTCGTCAAGAGTAAATACATCAGCCCTTAACAAAAGTACAATTGTTCGTCAAGAGTAATGCATCAGTCCTTAACAAAAGTACAAATTGTTCGTCAAGAGTAAATACATCAGTCCTTAACAAAAGTACAAATTGTTCGTCAAGAGTAAATACATCAGTCTTTAACAAAAGTATAAATTGTTCGCTGGGTTAAATACCTCAGTCTTTAACATATTGTTCGTCAAGGGTAAATACGTCATTCCTTCACAAATGTCCGAACTCGTCCACAGGGGTAAATACGTCAATCCTTTACAAATGTACAAATTGCTCTTCAGGGGTAAATACATTAGTCCTTAACAAAATTACAAATTGTTTGCCGGTTTAGTACATCAGTTCTTAACAAAAGTACAAATTGTTCGTAGGGGTAAATATGATAATCCTCAACACAAGTTCAAACTAGTCTTCAAGCATAGATCCGTCAATCCTTAGCAAACGTAGAAAATATTTGCCAGGGTTAAATACGTCAGTCCTTAACAAAAGTACGGAATGTTTGCTAAGGGTAAACATGTCAGTCCTTAACAAAAGTACACAATGTTTGCCAGGGGTAAACATGTCAGTCCTTAACAAAAGTACACGATGTTTGCCAGGGGTAAATATGTCAGTCCTTAACAAAAGTACACGATGTTTGCCAGGGATAAACGTCCAGTCCTTAACAAAAGTACGGAATGTTTGCCAGGGGTAAATATGTCAGTCCTTAACAAAAGTACACGATGTTTGCCAGGGGTAGACGTGTCAGTCCTTAACAAAAGTACGGAATGTTTGCCAGGGCTAAACATGTCAGTCCTTAACAAAAGTACGGAATGTTTGCCAGGGGTAAATATGTCAGTCCTTAACAAAAGTACGGAATGTTTGCCAGGGGTAAACATGTCAGTCCTTAACAAAAGTACGGAATGTTTGCCAGGGGTAAACATGTCAGTCCTTAACAAAAGTACGGAATGTTTGCCAGGGGTATATATGTCAGTCCTTAACAAAAGTACACGATGTTTGCCAGGGGTAAACATGTCAGTCCGTAACAAAAGTACGGAATGTTTGCCAGGGCTAAACATGTCAGTCCTTAACAAAAGTACGGATGTTTGCCAGGGTAAATATGTCAGTCCTTAACAAAAGTACGGATGTTTGTCAGGGGTAAACATGTCAGTCCTTAACAAAAGTACGGGAATGTTTGCCAGGGCTAAACATGTCAGTCCTTAACAAAAGTACACGATGTTTGCCAGGGGTAAATATGTCAGTCCCTAACAAACGTACGGATTGTTTGCCAGGGCTAAACATGTCAGTCCTTAACAAAAGTACGGAATGTTTACCAGGGGTAAATACGTCAGTCCTTAACAAAAGTACACGATGTTTGCCAGGGTAAATATGTCAGTCCTTAACAAAAGTACGGAATGTTTGCCAGGGGTAAATACGTCAGTCCTTAACAAAAGTACGCAATGTTTGCCAGGGTAAACATGTCAGTCCTTACAAAAGTACACGATGTTTGCCAGGGGTAAACATGTCAGTCCTTAACAAACGTACGGATTGGTTTTGCCAGGGGGTAAATACGTCAGTCCTTAACAAAAAGTACGGAATGTTTACCAGGGGTAAATACGTCAGTCCTTAACAAAAGTACACGATGTTTGCCAGGGGTAAATATGTCAGTCCTTAACAAAAGTACGGAATGTTTGCCAGGGGTAAATACGTCAGTCCTTAACAAAAGTACGCAATGTTTGCCAGGGGTAAACATGTCAGTCCTTAACAAAAGTACACGATGTTTGCCAGGGGTAAACATGTCAGTCCTTAACAAAAGTACGGAATGTTTGCCAGGGGTAAATATGTCAGTCCTTAACAAAAGTACGGAATGTTTGCCAGGGGTAAATATGTCAGTCCTTAACAAAAAGTCCAAACCTTCATAACGTGTGTGAAAACGTTAGTTTTTTTAAAATAAAGTCAAAATTTCTCGTCAGAGAAGGAATAAGATCATGACACGAGTTCAAACTCTCTCCATAAAAAAAAAGCCAGATGGTTCATCTGTAAGTAAAATTCATATTTAGAATGAAGACGCCAGTCCTCAACTAAAATGTCGAACCATTCGCGGGGGTACAAAGCATTGCTAAAGTCAAGAAATACCAACACACACACACACACACACACACACACACACACACACACACACACACACGCACATACACACGCACATACACACACTCACTCACTCACTCATCACTCACACACTGACCACTCACTCACTCATGTTTCACTCACTCACACACACTGATATATAAAATCTCAACACTACGCCCAAAATCTACATCGACGTTCATATGACAGAGTAAAAAGACAAAATCGCTGTAATAAAAAAAGTGCTACTTCAAGCTCAGGTGGAACAAAAAGCATTGCTCTTAGGAAACATTCCAACACACTATATGAAAGGCAAACCTCCCTCCCTGAAAAATCCAGACTCTCTATACATCATGTCATGTTATTCATAGCCATGCCGACCACAGAGGGCCGTGTTACGGCAGCATGCGTCACTTGAGCAAGATAGAAACATCGATATTCATCAATAATCAAGAGGTCGTTGTGGTGTTATGATGGCCGCTTGGGGGGGGGGGGGGGGGGGGGGGGGGGGGGGGGGGAGGAAACTGGTGTCTCTACAGCTCCATTACCTTCCTGCTTGTCAAGATGATTATCTAAACAGAATGCAGTCATCCATATGCCTACAATAGCAGTTCAGTCTTTAGGACCCAGTATCTCGCCGCCAGCAAAATACAAGTATGTCATTAGGTTCCAGTACCTCTCTACCTGCCAAAGACAATTATGTCATCAGGGTCGAATGTCTCTCTGCCTTCTAAATACAATTGTTACATAAGGGACCATCACCTATCTGCCTGCCAAATACAAATGTCATTAGGTTACAGTACTCTCTACCTGCCATATACAATTACATCATTAGGATCAATACCTTTCTGCCTACCAAATACAGTTATGTTATCAGCGTCCAGTTCCAGTCCGCTCGCCAACAGCAAATTATGTCATTATGGCCCAGTTTCTATTTGTCTGCTAACAGCAATTATGTCATTATGGCCCAGTGTCTATTTGTCTGCTAACAGCAATTATGTCATTATGGTCCAGTTTCTATTTGTCTGCCAACAGGAATTATGCCATCAAGGTCCAGTTTCCACTTGTAAGCTAACAGCAATTATGTCCTCAAGGTCCTGTTTCTATTTGTAAGTTAACAACTATTATGTCATCAAGGTCCAGTTTCTATTTGTCTGCCAACAGCAATTATGTCATCAAGGTCCAGTTTCTATTTGTCTGCCAACAGCAATTATGTCACCAGGGTCCAATACCTATCTGCCTGCCAAATACAATTATGTTATTTGGGTCTATACCATTCTGCCTGCCAAATACAATTAGTCATTTGGGTCCAATACCTGTGCTGACAACGATTAATCATTAGTGTCCAGTATCATTCTGTGCTGAAAAAGACTTGTCATTAGAGTCCCATACGTATGTGCCTGTCAACAGCAAGCGACTACATTAAGACAATGGTGCGGGGTTTTAATGAAAAAGTGTGTCCCACTGGTTCTGGGTCCTATTGGTATGGATTACATTGGCACTGGTTCCACTGGAACAGGGTCTTACAGGTATTGGATCCGCACGGAGTCCTCCTGGCACTGAGTCATACTGGAACAGGGTTCTAGATGTGTTGGGCCGTATCAGCACAGAGACCTGCTGGCACTGTGTCCTGTTGGAACAGGGTTCTAGAGGTACTGACCGTATCAGCCCACAGTCCCATTGGTACTGGGTCCTTTTTAGTGTTGGTCCACTGATACTGGGTCTTATACGAGCTAGGCCCTGCTGGCGCTGGGTCTTGTTGGGACCTGGTCCTGTTGGTACTGGGTCT
>JADBJO010010978.1:60912-63412 GCA_016801955.1 Conus betulinus
AGATGGGACCAAAAAAAAGTCAATTTGTATGCCTAGAATTATTAAACAATGCAGTAAATGTTCTGTTTCAAAAAGCAGATCTTTTCTAGCTCTGCAGTCCCGCACTAGTGATTGTAAAACAGATTTGAAATCAACACACAGTTAACATTTTTACAGAAGGCAATTGGTGTATCATATACATGAATCAAAGCCTTCAGTATTGCATACAATTCTGAGGTCTAGACTGAAAACACCTTTTCCTAAATAATATGATTTCCTGTCATTTGAAGTGAGTATTAGAAAGCCAGAACTGCTGTCGGATGATTCAATTACCGACCCATCTGTAAACACCACAATGAGGATTTTATACTAAAACACTATATAATCAATGTAAGCGTTTTGAGGCCTACCATAAATTTGAGCCAGCATTTAATTTCAAACTGATAACTAATCAAAAGAGCAACTGCCCACCCATTATTTCTCTTTAGTTTTTTTTAGGGGATCTTTACCGATGAAATCACAAACGATTTTCAAATACATGACCTTCCCCTTAGTTCGCACACATTTCAGGCCTTTGCACGCACCCATGACCCTATCCATGCGCCAGCTGGAAGCGCCCCAAATAATCCCACTCCGTTAATTTTAATCTGCCTGATAGGAAGCACCTGGCTTGTACCTTGATGGCCATTATGAAAGAAAATGAGGAGAATCAACTTTCAGACAGAGTAAACAAACATTCTCAAAACAATCCAACTGCGCCAGTCTATAGATACCCGACTCCTTCAGCAAGGCCTCTGCGCATTCATGTTTGGTGTGAAGCCTGCAGGTCTGACGCAGCCATTATCCCTGGGGGTAATCAAAGTGTGTTCTCTGTGACTATTGGCCAATGATGGAGTGCTGAGGCTCCCATTGTCACTTGAGATGGGTGCATTGATGAACGGCCGCCTGTATGTGTGTGCATATGTGTGCGTGCGTGCGTGCGTGCGTGTGTGTGTGTGTGTGTGTGTGTGTGTGTGTGTGTGTGTGTGTGTGTGTGTGTGTGTGCGCATGTGTGTGTATGTATGTGAGTGCGTGCGTGCGTGAGTGCGTGTGTGTGTTGTGTGTGTGGGGGGGGGGGGGGGGCGTGCGTGCGTGCGTGCGTGTGTGTGTGTGTGTGTGTGTGTGTGTGTGTGTAGTCTTAACAGTTCAGTTCTCCCAAAGGGCAGGGCACCGTTCCACAACCAAGGAATTACAGAAGAGGTTGGACAAGTGGGCATCAAAGGTAACAATACGATTCATTGGCTTCACTGGTTCCTCCATCCAGGGACTTTATTGCAAAAGCTTTCGCCTTCTGGCTTGGTCGCTGGATAGACAGGATATGACAAAAATATACTAAGCTATAAGCACTTGAAATAGAACACACACACACACACACACACACACACACACACACACACGAACGCACGCACGCGCGCGCGCGCGCGCACACTGCACACACACACACACACACACACACACACACACACACACACACCACACACACAAATGGAATCAGAGGAAAACTTTTTCGTTGTATTAAAAGTATGTACACCAGTGTGAAGGCTCGTATTAGATGTGGTGCTACCTTTACTAACCAGTTATCTTGCTCGTCTGGAGTGAAACAAGGAGATATATGCAGTCCAATTCTTTTCTCGTTATTTATAAATGAACTGGCTATAGAGGTAATCAATAACGGCAGACATGGTGTCAATTTTCTGTCCGATTCGCTTGAATTGTTTACCCTTTTATTGGCTGATGATGTTGTTCTTCTTTCCGAGACTATTATTGGTCTGCAAACACAGTTAAATAGTTTTACAGAGAGCATCCTCTTCACTTTGTTTAAAGGTGAATATGGATAAGAGTAATATTGTTGTTTTTCAGGAAAGGTGGTTATCTGGGTGTGAGAGAGAGATGGATATATGATGGCAATAACATGCCTGTAGTTAATGCATATAAATATCTAGGAGTTTTATTTTTCAACAAGATTAAGCTTTACTGTGGCATGTAGGGATATTGCTAGCAAGGCAAAAAGGGCACTTTTGAGTATAATGCAGAGATTGCGTCAGTGCAATAATTATTCTGTTGATGTTTTTTCTAAAACTTTTTGATGCTCAGATACAGCCAATAATGCAATATGGTTTCTGAAATATGGGGGATGGAAAAAGCTACACAGTACTGTGTGAAAAGGTCCACTTGTTTGCCCTTCAGAATTTTTGTCTGTTGATATGCGAACACCAAATGATCTTGTGTATAATGAATTAGGCAGATTCCCAATAACTATTAACTCTATTGTTCGTATGTATTTCCTACTGGTTAAAGTTAGTACAGATGGATGAACACAGGCTACCAAAGAAAGCGTATTTAATGCTGCTACATTTAGACCAGAAGGCAAAAGGAACTGGGTACAAATGTAAGATTATATGTTTTTCGGAATGGTTTTGGGTATGTATGGTTAAACCAAGGTGTTGGAGATGCAAATGAATTTTTTAGTTTGTTTAAGCAG
>JADBJO010010979.1:15000-30000 GCA_016801955.1 Conus betulinus
GTGGTCAACATTTCGAGACGGATCAAAAAGAAATTAAATAGAAGAGTATATTGCTCGAAAAAAAAAATGTCACGATTTCGTTTTATCATTATCATTATGAATACTTGTATAGCGCCTATCCTTGGCTAGAGACCAAGCTCTAAGCGCTTTACAATCCATACTCGTTTACACAACGGGCTGCCTACCTGGGTAGTGCCGACTGAAGAGCTGTCAGCTGGCGCTTCATTCAGTCGTTTCTCGTGTCATCCAGTCAATATTGTTCAGTATCGTTCACTCTATTTCCTTACTTCCTTCATTCTTTTCATTTCTCACGCAGGGTGCTTGCTATGTGTAACGTGTCATCCAGGATACCAACGGCCATACTTGGCCTTCTCTTCTGAAAGTTGGTGATGGGATTTGACGTGTGTGCATGATGTTAGGCGTGCGTTTTTACACACGGAACCTTGATTATAGTCTCATTCGAAGTTCTGTATGGGAAATGAAGAGAGAGAACCAATGTTCACTCCGAAGGAAAAATTCCCCAATTCCAAACCGACCCGGTGAGTTTCAAATCCGCAAACCCCAGGATCACCATGATTACGAGTTCGGCGCTCTACCACTGAGCTATTCCGGCCCCCCAGACAGCTCTCATATCAGCCGATGTTTGCAGAACTAGATTAGCTTGCTGCTGACTTAGCTTCCTGACTTTGTGCAATAGATTATTATGGGTAGGATTCCAGCCCTCTTAACAGTCATTATGTTACATAAATGTTAGCGAACCGCCAAGAGAAACGTGGACAAACGAGTCACAAGACAAAAAAAACGACACGTTTCGACTTCTTAGGTCTTCATCAGACAAGACACAAACAAATAGGACAATGAAAATGAACGAGTTATCACTTAGCTTTGATCTCTCCAGCGCAAGGTAGGCGTTGAATGAAAACGAAGCTGTTGAAAGGAGATAATGTGTGAGTAATGATAATAATTATATTACTGATAGGAATACTAATAAAGGTCAAAATATTGAAAAAAATAAACTAAGACAGGATATCTACGACTTTTGGTGATAATTAGGCAATAGCATTTGTAGTATGGGAGAAAGGAGAGTGGGTTAGAGGATTCTTAGACATCATGGTTGCTGTGGCAACAGTCTAGGTGGCGATGGCGATGGTGATGTTAATGCTAGTGATGGTAAGATCAATGCTAACAACAGATTATACTGCTAACAACTATTGTGAAGGTAAAGGTATAAAAGCATGATACAGAAATATAATCTATTTAGAAAATACATTTTTATGATAATCATAATAAATGAATTAAAAAATAAATAAATAAGTGAAACATAAATTGTAAAATAAATAAATGAATAAATAAATAAATAAAATGATATAATAGATAAATAAATAATTGAAAAAAGACACAAGGACAACAAGCTGTCGTGGTTGTAAATGAAATTTTCGGCATGTAAATGAAATCTTCATCAGCACATGACATCCTCCCTGAGTGCCAGCAGGTAAGGTAGTGAGGGAAGAGACGTAAATACGTAACTCGACAGACGTGTCACAGGTAGTAATCTGATGAATGAAAGCTCTGTGTGTGTGTGTGTGTGTGTGTGTGTGTGTGTGTGTGTGTGTGTGTGTGTGTGTGTGTGTGTGTGTGTGTGTGTGTGTGTGTGTGTGTGTGTCTGTGTGTCTGTGTGTGCGCGCGCGCGCGCGCGCGCGCTCGCGCGCGCGTGTGTATGTGTGTGTATATTTGTGCGTGCGCGCGTGCGCGTGCGAGGACGAGTGTATGCGCTCGTGTGTGTGTGTGTGTGTGTGTGTGTGTGTGTGTGTGTGTGTGTGTGTGTGTGTGTGTGTAGTCTTCAATTTAATGTCTATTCACGTTATGTGGTCTAGACACACAAAATAGAAGAACGCAGCAGCACTTCAAAATATACCAAGTAGCATCCAATAAAGATATAGCATCTGGGTCTCTTTACAGGCATGTAAAAATCGGACCCCGAGTCAATGCCATTGTCACGTATTATTGAGGACTTACTTAAAATTTCATCCAGGGAAGATTCAGCTAAAGCAAGTAAAGTCTTAAAAAAAAAAAAAAAAAAAAAAAAAAAAAAAAAAAAAAAAAAAAAACCGGTTCACATCTTAGTATTTTCTGCATATTGGATATCTTTTTCGCCACAGCTTTATTCTATGTCATTTGTAGATTTTGTTTTAAAACCATTAAGTTTAAGTCTGTGGATCAGAGGTTATGACCTTACATGCAGTGCGTGCGTGCGTGCGTGCGTGCGTGCGTGCGTGCGTGCGTGCGTGCGTGCGTGCGTGCGTGCGTGCGTGCGTGCGTGCGTGCGTGTGTGCGTGCGTGCGTGTGTGTGTGTGTGTGCGCGCGTGTGCGTGTGTTGTTTGGAGAGAGGGAGAGAGAGAGACAGAGAGAGAGAGACAGTGAGATTGTTTTGTTAAATCATCCTCATAACTTTATAATATGTGTCAATTTTCAGGATAGCCTCCCCCCCCCCCCCCCCCCCCCCCCCCCCCCACACACACACACACACACACCCTCCACCCCACAATACCCCACTCCCTACACACAAGGGAAAAACATAATAAAGGAAGAAAAATTAAAAAAAAAAAAAAAAAAAAAAAAAAGGGGGGTGGGGGGGGGGGGGGTGGGGGGGGGGGGGTTTATAAATACGTCGTTCAGGTCATCCAGGACGGAGAAAACAATCAGCTCCGCTACAAAATGATGGTGAAGCATATTGTTACAGGAGAAGTAATCAGGCTTCGAGACAAAATGATGGCCAAATAATGTTACAGAAGTATTCGGCCTCCACTGCAAAATGACGGTGAAAACATTTTGTTTCAGAGAAGTATTCAGACTCTGCTGCAAAAATGGCGGAGAAAACATGTTGTTACAGGAGGAGAAGTATCCACGATCCACAACAAATGATGGCGAAAACGTGTTCTTACATGAGAAGTATCCAGGCTCCATCACAAATGATGGAGAAAACATGTTGTTACAGGAGGAGTGTTAAGAATCCACAGCAAATGATGGCAAAAACATGTTGCTACAGTAGTATCCGGGTTTCACAACAACATGATGGTGAAGACATGTTAAAGGAAAATTATTCAGGTTCCACGACAAAATGACGGCGACGACATTTTGTTACATGAGAAGTATTTTGGCTCCACAAACAAAATGATGGCGACATTTTGTTACAGGAGAAGTATTTGGGCTCCACAACAAAATGTTGGTGAAACATACTGTTACAGAAGAAGTATTTGGGCTTTCACAACAAAACGATGGCGAAAACATATTGTCTCCACTACAATGATGGTGAGAATATGTAGTTGCACACACACACACACACACACACACACACACACACACACACACACACACATATATATATATATATATATATCAGTGTGACACAGTCCAACATTCATCAGTTTGACACAGTCCAACATTCATGAATTTGACACAGTCCAACATCCATCAGTTTGACACAGTCCATCATCCATCAGTGTGTGACACAGTCCAACATTCATCAGTGTGACACAGTCCAGCATTCATCAGTGTGACACAGTCAAACATTCATCAGTGTGACACAGGGCAACATCCATCACTGACGCAGTCCATCAGTGTGACATAGTCCAACATTCATCAGTGTGACAGAGTCCAACATTCATCACTGACACAGTCCATCAGCGTGACACAGTCCAACAATTGTCAGTTTCCATCCATCAGTTTTACACAGTCCATCATCCATCACTTCGACACAGTCCAACATCCTTCACTTTGACACAGTCCAACATCTATCACTTTGACACAGTCCCAACATCTATCCTTTGACACAGTCCAACATCCATCAGTTTGACACAAAGTCCAATATCCATCAGTTTGACACAGTCTAACATCCATCAGTTTGACACAGTCCAATATCCATCAGTTTGACACAGTCCATAAGTTTGACATAGTCCAACATCCATCAGTTTGGCACAGTCCATAGTTTGACACAGTCCAACTTCCATCAGTTTCACACTGTCCATTATCCATCAGTTTGACACAGTCCAACATCCATCAGTTCGACACAGTCATCATCCATCACTGACACAGTGCATCAGTTTAACACAGTCCCTTATCCATCAGTTTGACACAGTCCAACATCGACCGTTTCACACAGTCCAACATCGATCGTTTGACACAATCGGACACAGTCCATCATCCAACAGTTTGACACATCCAACATCCATCAGTTTGACAGTCCATCATCCAACAGTTGAAAACAGTCCAACATCCATCAGTTTCACACAGTCCATCATCCTTTACACTGACACAGTTTAACATCCGTCAGTTTGACACAGTTTCAGTTTCAGTTCTGTTTCATCAAGGAGGCGTCTCTGCGTGCGTCCATGTACGCTACATCACATCCGCTAAGTTTTGAGACCACACTACACATAATTCTAAGCTGACGGATAAATGTGCGCATGCGTGTGTGTGTGTGTGTGTGTGTGTGTGTGTGTGTGTGTGTGTGTGTGTGTGTGTGTGTGTGCAGAAGTGCGTGTGCACGTGTGCGTGTGCATGTGTGTGTGTGTGTGTGTGTGTGTGTGTGTGTGTGTGTGTGTGTGTGTAATTTGTGGGTTTGTGTGAGAGCACACACACGTATCTGCCTATATTTGTGTACATATGTCTCTGTGTGTGTGTCTGTGTGTGTCCTTGTATGTGGGGCGTATACGCATATTCATGTGTGTATACACTTTTGCGTTCGTGTGTATGCGTGTATGTACGCATGCGTGTGGATGTGGACGTGTACATGCACGCATGTGTATATGTGTGTGCGTAGGACAGAGTACAACATCCATCACTCTGACACAGTTTAACATCCATCAGTTTGACACATTCTCTCTCTCTGTCTCTCTCTCTCTGTCCACCCCCTCTCTCTCTATCCGCTTCTCTCTCCTTCGTCTCTCTCTCTTCCCCCTGTTTCTCTCTCTCTCTCTCCCCCCCTCTCTCTCTTTCTCTCTTACCCCCCCCCCCCCCCCCCCCCCTCTGTTTCTCTGTCTCTGTCTCTTTCTCTTCGTCTCTCTCTCTCTCTCTCTCTCTCTCTCTCTCTCTCTCTCTCTCTCTCTCAGTCGAAATGGCTATCAGACTAATTGATGTAAATGTAAATGACGCGCTCAGTACTTTTAATTCTTGTTTAAAAGATGCTGACAAAGCGGATAAATGTAAATAGTCGTAGGGAATGTGATGATTGGTATGACACTGAGTGTCGCCAAAGTAAAAGGAATGCTGGAAGATTACTTAGTAAGTCAAATCGTAGTAAACTTTCAACGGATCGAGTTTTGTTTTGTAATGCTAGGCGGGAATACAAACAACTTTTGAAAACGAAAGAAAGGGATTTTAACAGAGCATTGTTACAAAAATTAGTAGCGTCCGTAAACTCTCAGAAAGATTTCTGGAACACAGTACAGAATATTAGAGGTGGTAAGAAACAACCTTTAAATAATATTACTTTGGAGAACTGGTTTGAACATTTTAAAGGACTGCTTGAAAGAAATGAAGATGTTGGTAATTTATTAGCACAACCATGTAGTGATGGCGAAAGTGCTGGCAATGATAGTCGTAACTGTCCTTTAAATCGTCCAATCTCAAATGAAGAAATTCTTTTGGCATTAAGAAAATTAAAAAATGGCAAAGCTGCAGGCCCTGACGGGATAGTTGGAGAGATAGTTAAATATGCTTGTAAATCTGAACTGGTTTTTCTAAAGAATTTCTTTAATGCTTTGTTTGACAGAGGTCTTTTTCCAGAAATTTGGTCGGAGTCAATTATCCTTCCATTGTATAAAAAAGCTGATGCTAATAATCCAAACAATTATCGAGGAATATCTTTGAGCAATATATGCAGTAAATTATGTAGCACTGTCCTTAATAGAAGACTTCAGGAATGGGTAGAAGAAAATAACTTAACGGGTGAATTTCAAGCAGGGTTTAAACAGAATTATTCAACAGTTGATCATATGTCACTTTGATGTCGTTTGTTGAAAAACAGTTTGGATTGAATCGTAAATTATATGTAGCCTTTATAGATTTTGAGAAAGCCTTTGATTCTGTAAATAGAAGTATCCTTTGGCCGATTTTGATCAAGAATGGTGTTCATGGTAAATTGTATAAGTCCATTATCAGCATGTATGACTCTGTAAAGCCAGAGTGCGATGTGGAGGATCTCTTACAGATTATATATATACTGTACATCCGGGGTAAAACAAGGAGATGTTTGCAGCCCTATTTTGTTCTCATTATTCATTAATGAATTAATGTTGGAAGTTATTAATTCTGGAAGACATGGCGTGGGTTGTAAATGATGTCTTAGAAATATTTATTCTGCTATTAGCTGATGATGTGGTATTGATGTGGTATCCGAAACTATTGTTGGTCTGCAAACACAGCTGAACAGTCTAGAAAGAGCTGCTGTATCACTTCAGTAAATGTAAACATGACAAAAAGCAATTTAGAAAAGGGGGTTATCTTGCTGCTAGAGAAAGATGGAGTTATGGAAATATTATGCCAGTAGTAAATGTCTACAAATATTTGGGTATATTCTATTCAACACGCCTGAGCTTTACATTTGCTTGTAAAGATCTTGTGAGCAGAGCTAAATACGCCTTATTGTGTATCATGAAAAAGCTGACAATATTGAATAAAAAATTCTTTAACACTATTTTAAAAACTGTTTGATTCTCAAATCCAGCCAATTGTGCAATATGGTGCTGACTATGGGGTATTAGCAGCTCTGCTTATGAGGTGGAGAAGCTACATTTATACGCACTGAAGAAGTTTTGGGGAGTATCTATATATACGCCTAGTGATTTAGTCTACGGGGAGACAAATAGGTATCCTATATATTTAGTTTCTATAGTCAGCTCCATTCGTTATTGGTTAAAGTTAACAAGAATGCAGTCACATAGATTACCCCATAGAGCTTATAAATGTTAGTTGAGTTTGATGCCAAAGGCAAAGACAATTGGGCTTCGAGGGTAAGACTAAAATTGTATGAATGTGGATTTTGGTTTTGTATGGGAAAGTCAGGGTGTTGGGGACATACGTGGTTTTATCCGTGAATTTCGTCAGAGATTAATAGATTGTCGATGGCAAAGCTGGCATTCTCATATTCAGGAAAGTGACAGATATGATATCTATCGTATGTTAAACGCAGAGCATAGATTGCCATTGTATTTGTCTATAAACTTAGACAAACATTTGAGATACATCTTAACAAAAATTAGATTTGGTATCACAGAAATAAGTAGTCATTTTAATCGTTATAGAGAACTCAGTGATGATCATCTCTTCGTGCCAGGAACTTTATTGTATTAGGCAAGAGTTTATTCCAGAAAAATACTACAGACAACCATGTATCTTGAAGCTGATTATGCTAATGACTTCAAAAAATGAAACACTTGTAAAGCGGTTTGCTCTGTTTTTGTGCAAAGCATTTATGATCCGAAAATTTCTTACAGCCTACGTTCCTTTGTATCATTAAATGCTTGAATTTCGTTTAACATGGTTACATATATTTGTTTAACATGGTTACATATATTTGTTTAAGCGTGTGACAATAAGCAGTTAATCGTTGATGCATCGCAGGCTTAAAACTTGTAACAATGTGAACGTTGTGAACTTGTTTTTGTTTGTTTTACTTGTCGTATTGACATTAGAATATTATCTCAATTATTGTGTCCCCCTTCTGAGGGGCTATGGCCTAACAGAATAAAAAGATCTGAATCTGAATCTCTCTCTCTCTCTCCCTCTCTCTCTCTCCTTCTCTCTTTCTGTGTGTGTCTCTCTCGCTCTTTCTGTGTCTGTCTATCTCTTCGTCTCCCTGTCTCTGCCTCTCTCTCTCTCGCCTTCTCTCTTTCTGTGTGTGTCTCTCTCGCTCTTTCTCTGTGTCTCTATCTCTTCGTCTCTCTCTCTCTCTCTCTCTCTCTCTCTCTCTCTCTCTCTCTCTCTCTCTCTCTCTCGTTTAGCTGCTATAATGAATTGCGTGTTTTCCATGTGCACTTTTTTTTTTTGTCCTCAGGGCTGGGTAAAAATAAAAACATGCGGAATTTGCTTATCACATTACCCTGGGGAAATAAAATTTCGTTCGTTCGTTTCTCTCTCCCCCTCGATCCCCCCTCCCTCTCTCTCTCTCTCCCCTACCTAATACATGTGATGAGATCCAGTTTCTAGTCATGTGTGCATAAGCATGATGGTGTGATGTCACAGCTGTTGGCCACAGCTCGCTTTTTGTGTCGTTTTTTAATGAGTGGTTTAGAGACGAATCTCAATGTCACGCATTACTCTGCCGCCCCCCGCCCCCCCCCCCCCCCCCCCCCCCCCCACCTCCCTACACCCCCCCCCAACTCCCTCCCCCCCCCCCCCCCCCCCCCCCCCCATCACCTCTCCTTCAACCCTTCTTATTTTGACACGGGCAGAAGAAGTCCAATCATAGAAACATCTCAACTCCCAGTCTAACTCTTTGCCTGGGTGTCTGTAAGGAGAGGGGAGGGTGATGGTCATGGAAAGGTCGGACGACAGAGGAGAAACAGTTTGATATGTCATTGCCATTAGCTTTAGAGTCAGTGGACAAGGGGGGGGGGGGGGGGGGGGTCGGAGGAGAGAGAGGGGGGGGGGGGAGGCAGTGGACAATATTTCTGTATGTTCTGCCGTTGCTGGGACTGTGCTCCATAGTTCTTGGTTCAATCCTAAATAATCCAATGAAAATCAATGGTGAGAGTTCTTAGTTCAAAAACAGAGAGTTCTTAGTTCATCTTTAAATAATCCAATGAAAATCAATGGTCCATAGTTCTTACATCTCTGAATAATCCAATGAAAATCAATGGTCCATAGTTCTTAGTTCATCATCAAATAATCCAATGAAAATCAATGGTGCATAGTTCTTAGTTCATATCTAAATAATCCGATGAAAATCAATAATCCATAGTTCTTTGTTCATCTTTAAATAATCTAATGACAATCAATAATCCATAGTTCTTAGTTCATCGCCAAATAATCCAATGAAAATCAATAATCCATAGTTTTTTGTTCATCATTAAATAATCCAATGAAAATCAATGGTCCATAGTTCTTAGTTCATCTCTAAATAATCCAATGAAAATCAATGGTCCATAGTTCTTAGTTCATCTCTAAATAATCCAATGAAAATCAATGGTCCATAGTTCTGAGTTCATCTTTAAATAATCCAGTGATAATCAATAATCCATAGTTCTTTGTTCATCTTTAAATAATCCAATGAAAATCAATGGTCCAAAAAAGAAATAAATGATATAATCACCTGTAATACTTCCCCACAATATCACTCAATGAAACAAAGGCTGGAGTGAATACAAGTAAATGAACTACACGCTCTCATCCATCCATTCAATCAGAGAGAGAGAGAGAGAGAGAGAGAGAGAGAGAATTTCAAAAGTGTGCATCTTTTATCAATTTTCCTTTTCTTTTACTTTGGATTCTCCCTTGAGGGCACATAAGACAGTATGGCGAAAGCTTGGCTGTGTCTGGAGTGGCACTGTCTTCATCTGTCCTTGGGCAGGGGTGGTTGTTGGGTCTGTGGGTGTGCTCGACAGCTGGAGGGTGGTGTTTTTCGCCGGTGGGCTCTGCAGTCATGAAATGCGGGCTGGTACACCCATGGGGATGCTACCTTAAGGCTGTTATGAGTTGCATCCTGTAGTCTGATTTACCTCTGTTCAGGAGCAGTTCTGTCCCTTGATATCTTAATGGAGTGTCCTGCGCGTGCCTGTACCCATCGTCAACACAGCGCAGGCCTCCAGGACTGGTGGTACAGGACTGCTCAAAAGTTAGGTGGAGACAGTGGTTTTCTGGGTCCTCCCCAGCACCTTCGGGTGTTTCTTTTTCTTTCTTTTCTTTTCAAGAAGTTAATTGACTGTTACAGTGCGTTTCAACTTGCTGACGTGAGCGTGTTTGCACGCACCTGTGTGTGTGTGTGTGTGTGTGTGTGTGTGTGTGTGTGTGTGTGTGTGTGTGTGTGTGTGTGTTGTGTTGTGCTCAGTTTTATTTAACGTCTTTTCATCACAAGATGATCTTAGACCTTTAAACTGCAATATACAATACCTTCCCTCACCCACACCCCCAGAAAAAAAAAGGAAAAAAAGAAATCACTATTAACACACATATCTCAAATGTCTTTTTTTTCACAATAGTTTTGCAACTGGGCACTGAGCAATAACCAAAGCAATATAAAAAAAAAAGCAAGGGTTATTTACCACACTATCAAGATTGTCAGAATTATTTATGAAAATATTCTTCTTCTCCTTACAAGCTGGGGTTAGTATAGGGCATTCAAATAAAAGATGACGAATTGAGATATTCTCCTGACATATACACGCTATACCTCGTGAATATTTTGTACGTATTCCATGTATTTAACCGTAATTTATGAATTAATCTGGCTAGATACCTTGGACATGATGGCAGAACGAATAATTTCTCATTAAGATGTTTCTTCCGCGTATTCTTTTCCATTCGCTGGATCAATTCATGCGGAGAAAAATTTAAGACTTTGTTGAACGGGTGTTTCAAAAATTGTACAAGCTCCCTGCTTTGCCAATTTGTTTGCTAATTCATTCCCTTTTAAGCCACAATGTGAAAGAACCTAGCAAAAATCAACTGCTATACCTCGGGAAAGTAAACAATGTAACAGATGCTTAATTTTCAAAAAGAATATCCGTTCTAATTTTAGAGTTCCAGTGCCTTAATGATTGTAAAACTGATTTTGAATCAACACAAAATAGCACACTATAAAATGATACTGGCGTGTCATATAAGACATAATTCAGAGCTTTCATAATTGCATATAGCTCTGATGTATAAATTGAAAATTCTCTGCCTAGATAGAAAGACTTTTGCACATTTAAGGATGGTATAGTGAATCCAGCACCACTGTCAGATGTTTCCATCATTGAACAATCTGTAAATATTTTTAAATGATTTGGATAACTCTTTTCGAGATGTTATCGAACTTCATTTACTAGAATATTTACATTGTCATCTTTCTTCAAAGTAGTATATTCATCATCAATTTTTTGCGCTGAGATGCTCCCATGGGGGCATTTGAGGAACAATAGGAACCTCCGAAATTGCATCAATATCAATACTACATTCTGACATAAGCTCACAAGTGAAATTTCTAATTGGCTCTATGTATGATATTTTTTAGACCTTTTGGGGTATTCCTTGTTGGAATCCATAAGAATTTCATCAGTAACACACTAACAGAGGGTTTTGTTTACAGATAGGCCTCTTACAACGTATTTGGACACATCCAACGTTCGTTGTTCATTAAGAGGTAATTAACTGTTTGTCTCCTTATAGCATTTCATTGTGTTTGTGTGCACTGGAACACCCAAAGCTAATTTTAAAGCTTTACTATCTAAGCTTTGCATTTTCTTTAAAAGGTAGTTAGATGCAGAGAAGTATACTTCCTGTCCATATATTAATTTTGATCGGAATAACGATGTATATAGATGTAAAAGTGCGGTACAGTCTTGACCCCATGGTTGACAACATATAATTTTGAGCAAATTTAATCTTTTCCTGCTTTATCTATCAAATTTCCTATATGCTTTTTCCAGTTCAGCTTCGGTGTTAAAAACACACTCCTAAGAACTTGACTGTTTGCTTATATTGTAGAACACTGTCGTCAAGAATAAGGTTGGGCAGAGCCTTTGGGTTTTCGCCATTATTAAAAAGCATCAAACAAGTTTTCTCAACAGATGATTCAAGACCGTTGTCTTTCATGTAAGCAATCTGTCCAATTCTCCTTGATACATTGTCTGTACAAATTTTACTGCCCTTTTATTCGAGTGCTTCCTTGATGAAGTATTAATCCAAATGGCAATACCATCTGCATACTGCACTACATTGTGGTTTTTGACAGTGCCTTTGGGAGATCATGTATAAGGATCGTAAATAATAAAGGTGCAATAACAGAGAACCCTGAGGAATGCCATATATCTATTTTCCTGAATGATGAATATATATTTTTTTCCAATTCGTGTACATATATTTCTTCCTTCTGGAAAGTTTTTTTTTTATATAATCATACATATTCCCCGAAATACCAATATTTTTCAGTTTATACAATAATCGAGCATGCCAAACACGGTCGTATGCTTTCTTTACATCAAAGTGTACTTTTTCTGCGTGAAAATTGCTTTTTTTTTATACGAGAAGTTAGTTTCACTAAATGATCAGTTTTTGCAACGCCCTTTCCTGAATCCAGCTTGCTTGACTGGAATAATGTCATTTTTTTCACAATATATAATAAACGTGTTTGTACAACTTTTTCAAGAAGTTTACCAACATGGGATGTTAAAGCAATGGGTCTATGGCTATTTACAGATGTTCTCGCTTTACCTTCTTTTGGTACTGGTACTACCACTGAACTTTTCCAGATTGTAGGAATAGTGCTGTACGTCCAACATTTTTGGAACAACGAATGTAGTAATATTTTCCACGAAGGCAAATGACGAAGAAGCTCGTAAGAAATACATCTAGGCCCACTGCTGAATCATAAGATGTAATGGATTCTATCGCTTCAAGAAGTCCTGATGATTGTAATGGAGAATTCAAGTAGATATTATTGTCTGGTATGGGACTCTCTTATTGTATTTTTTTCCCTCTTTATGTCTATGGTACTTGATTTCTGCTGGAAGATTTACAGCTCGACTATTTTTCGAAAAGAAATGGGAGAAAGCTTCCGCCTTATCCATTGTGCTTGGAAATTCTTTTGTTAATTTTACAAGGTAAGCTTGTGTTTTGTAACAATTTTTCATTTGTTTTACTTTTTTTCCAAACTTTAAACATATCCTTCGATTCTTTTACTTCAGTCTCACAAAATTCTGCCCAGTATTTCTTTTTAGCTTGAGCAATAATTTTGTTACATTTGTTCTTTTCTTGTTTCATAAAAACAAAATTTTCTTCTGTCTTATTTCGTAACCAAGCCTTGTAACTTTTTCGCTTTGATTTACAGCTAGTCTACATTCTTCCGTCCACCATACATTACCCACATATTTACCAGTTTTTAAAAATTTATATTTAGGGATAGAATGCTCGGCTGCTAACAGTATGACTTTGCTGAAATTAGAATAAAATAAATTAACATCATCGTTCTCAATAAATGTTGTGTTATACGATGCAAGAAAAATCTGGTAAGCATCCCAGTTGGCAAGTTTATAATTAAACTTTGGAATTTTGTCTTCAATGTCTGTTACATCATTATTTATGTCAGATCCCGTCTGATGTAAAGAGCAGTCTGCACTTTGTTTCATTCACTGATTGTGTAAAGTGGAGGGTAGAAATAATTCTCCAAATTAGGTAGTCTGTGCTTTTCCACATTCAGAGACTGAAGTGCTAGCACAGAGTGGTTTCCCTCCAGAACATGATTTTCAAAAGATAATAAATTACGGGGAAGTGATCTGGCATTCCATTGAAAAATTTTTGAAACAATCATTTTGCTTAGCTTTCATGGCAAACCGCAAGTTGTAACATAACTGTTTGTTATGCAAGTTATAGGCTTTCACGGCACATTCTTCACCAAACAAGATTGATTGATATTGCGAGTGACCTATTACAGTAGTAATAAATAGGAAATAGCCCACATTGGGGAACATCTTCTTAACAAATAAACTATACATTCAAAGAAAACACGAAAAGAACAATGTTATAAAAACAGTAAACCAATGTCTGAATAGCGCACTACTACGTATACTGACTATGAGAACACTGAAGGCTATGAACACTCGTTGTTCAGGGAACTTGTACGTCTCAAAAGTGCAGGTCTGACTCTCAATTAACACTTGCAATGATGATTGTGGTGTACTTTCACAAAACAGTATATCCAGGTGTATCTAACACTCAAGCCAACATAATACAAACATCTATACTCAGGCATACATACAGCCACACACAAAGACTCGCGCGCGCGCGCACACGCATTCACACACATACACGTTCTCATCAGTGCATAACACACACACACACACACACACACACACACACACACACACACACACGCACACATTCACATATTAACTACAGCTCAAAATGTACATTGTCAAGGCAGTCACCAGTGGGGGTACCAAAAACCCCTCCAGTCAAAGAACCCCATATGCGGCTGAAAGTACGATTTGGAACGTCGCTTGGGCTGATTCCAGAAAAGACCGTGAAGATGTCTGCCCAAGTTTCCGGCCAGCACTGACGCTCCTCGTGGTTGGGGTGAAGCTGATCCCGGAGATCTCTCGGCTGCAGGTTCTCGTGACTGATGAAAGAGATATTCTTGTTCTCCGCCAGCTTGGCGAACACCAAGGCGTTATAAAGGTCTCTTTTTGCATTCAGGGAAGGATCTTTGACTGGCGAAATTTTGCTAATAACAACTTTCACTTTTTGATGCTCAGACTGCGCACGGCAGCAACAAAGACTTCACTGGCAGCCTGAGGGGTCTTGTTTCTCAGGGTGTTGATGCCACAGTGCAACACGACAGCATCGAGTTCTTGGTAAGGTTTACAGCAGCAGATCTAGCAGCTCTTTCAATATCATCCATGGACAGGCATTTACATTTGATGACACAAAGTCCATATAGGAAAGACCAAGCCTACATGCCATCACCCCATTCAGTACAGAATCGCACACCAGGAAGATCTTTTTCTGTGTGAAGGTACTTTGATCAAGCATTTTGAACTTCAGTAATGACTTTTTTTCTTTTTTTGAGAGGATGACGCCGACGGCATTACGTCATCGGGAGTATGTGCATCAGTAACCGCGTTCTTTTCCCTCACCGCAGGCAAGTGGATGGTTCTTTGCCCTTCTTCGGTCCACTGTTATCGCATTTCAGGTAAGTCTTTATTCAATGGAAGGGTAACATTAGCAGATGTTTTAACAGCATCAGAGTAGAACATATTCTTCTGAACGGGCTGTACTGTTTTTACCGCCCCCTTTCCGTTCTGA
>JADBJO010010979.1:35000-68175 GCA_016801955.1 Conus betulinus
ATCCCTTGTGCTGGGTCTTTTTGCCAAGGATCTCTACCACATATGTCGTGCCAGAGCTTCTTGCAATGTTCCCACTGTGTCTCGGTGTCCGTCTCACCGTCTTCTCTCAGCTCTTATAGTGGCTGGAACCAGTTGGAAAGGCTGAAGACCAAGAACAGACGTGGGTCCTAGGACTGAGCCTTGAGGTATTCCTGAGGAGACATCAGTTGTCTGCCTTCAATTCCAGAGGAAATCTGCAAGGCATTAATTTTGTTGGTCTGTGCAGATGCCACAAAATTGTAGAATAATGGTAAATATTATTGTTCAGTTACAGAGTACATGTTATTAAGCTCGAGTTGAATTTCCAATATAACTAAAAGGGTTTCTGGGCAATCGTTGGCTTGGAAATATAACGTTAGAATAACAACAGTCACATATTTATTTTCTTAACATGCGAGTCCAAAAACAAGATATACCACAAAATTAATGAAGTTTGTGCAGAAGAAGCCGTCTGCGTTTATCTTGTCAAAGGCTTTGACAAACTCCACGAGGAGAACATGAATCTGTTCCCCCTTTTTATACTCTCGAGCAACAGTCATCAACAAATTCCAAGAGCTGTGTCTTGGCGGACTTCTAATCTTCTGAATGCATGGTTTGTTCGCGGAGTGTCCCATGTTTTATTCAAGGTAACGGATGACGGGCACTGGTGATGATGTGGGTTATGATCGTACAAGGTATGCTGGTCAGGGACACTGGGCAATAGCAGGACGGGTCATAATGCTCCCCATTCTTAAGACTGGGGTAACGTTGTCATCCTTCAATTCAGCTGGCACGATTCCAACCTTTGAGTCATATTGTTACTGATAAAGAAGTAGCAATCTTCATTTTCAATTTCAGTATGCAAGCACAATCTACGTGATCACCACCCCTCCCTTTCCGAACTCCTCTTTTCCAGCAAACTCCGCCACCAATGGCGTTTGCCTAAATGCTTTTGCCCGCGGGATAGGCCGAAGGCTTTTTATCTTAGCCTAAAGGTGATTCGGCTGGTCAAAGGGTGTAGCTACTACCTGACTTCGCTAGTTATGCCAACCCCAAAACACGGAAGTGCACCGGAAGCTGTAGCTTTCAGCGAAAATGGCGACTAAAGCTTTCTTCCGGATGGGGTTGGTATGCTCAATAATCGCATTTGCGTTGATGTTCGTCGCATTTGCGTCTCCTTACTGGTACAAATCGTGGACGCGTGTTCAGTTTCCTTGGTAGCATCGGTTTGTGGCATGTGTGTCTGTCTGGGGTTCATCATGCCGCGAGATCCTGCCATGAAATCGTACGTTGGTTGCTGGTGGATTCATTCCACAGAATTTGAGCTTGTTGCGAACCAAATAATGCCGGGTGAGTGCTACTTTCGTCTTCACTTAAATCAGGTTTGGAATCATGCACAACATTACGGATACATTATCTATTTATTGTTCGTTTCATCTGCGTGATGTCAGTCTGTGTCTGACAGGATAGAAAATTCTATAGATCAGTTTTTCTTCGAAGATACATTAATCCGAGAACGCGGCTAGACCCATATTTCCCCACATAAAAGAAGATAACGTGTTGGCGGAAGGACACTTTCTGATTTTTTTCTTTCTTTGTTTATTTCCTTTTTTTTCTTTTACTTTTTTTGTTTGGCTGCCCAGAATAAATACTACTATATAGTACTAAGTAATCTACCAGTCATCTCTCACGTCAGGCCGCAGACTGGAGGAAAGCCGTCACTCCAGTCTTTAAGAAAGGCGAACACTATAATCCATCAAACTATCGCCCAGTGTCACTACGAGTATACCGTACAAGATCTTTGAATATTTTATCATCATTTTATCGTCTGCCCACGTAACACAGCTTTCGGAGGCAAAGGTCTTGCGAGACGCAGCTCCTTGAGTTTGCAGAAGAACTGTCTCGGAAGATGGAAGGCGGAGCGCAGACCAACATTGTCATAATGGATTTTGCAAAGGCGTTCAGTAAAGTTAACCATAGTCTCCTGCTCCACAAACTACACCATTATGGAATCTGTGGCAACATCAGTCAGTGGATTGAGAGCTTCCTCAGCGATAGGAGACAAGCTGTAGTCATAGACAGAGCAGCTTCAGAGTTGGCAGATGTCAGATCCAGAGTGCCACAAGGATCAGTGCTTGGTCTGTGCCTTTTTCTGGCCTATATTAATGACTTGCCAGATCAGCTCACCTTGCAGACTTGCCTGTTTGCAGACGACACTGCAGTCTATAGACTCGACATGTCAAACCAGGACCAGTCCCAGCTACAACAAGACCTCCAGACACTTCAACAGTGGGAGAAGAGCTGGGATATGGAGTTCCATCCTGGGAAGTGTGCAGCTCTGCCGGTGACAAGAAAGAGATGACCACTGACCAGCGAATACCATCTATATGGACATACTCTCGATGTGGTTACTTCTGCAGAGTACGGGAGTCACCATCACGGACAACCTTAGCTGGGACAAACATATAAGTAGTATCTGCACGAAGGTCAACAAGACCCTTGCCTTCCCCAGGTGTAACCTCAAGATCAGCGCCACCCATTTAAAGGCCACAGCCTACAAAGCCATTGTACGACCCATGCTAGAATATGCCTGCACTGTGTGGGACCCCTACACAAAGACAAATGAGGACAAGCTGGAATCAGTCCAAAGGAGGGCTGCATGCTTTGTCACAGGACGTTAACACAACTCCTCCAATATCAGCAGCCTGATCAAGCAACTGGACTGGCACCCCCTATGGCAGCGAAGAAAGGTCACCAGATTGGCCATGCTGTGTTTAAATCATATATGTTGCTTGGTCTGCATGGACAGATCCCAGCTGATTCCTGCTCCAACCTGTCAGTGTAGAGGACATGAAGTTGATGAACAGCAATTTAAACAACCACAGTGCCGAACTTTGTATCGACAGGGGTCCTTTTATCCACATACTATAAAGGACTGGAATGCCCTGCCTGACACAGTTGTCGAGGCAAAGACTCTTGACATGTTTGTGTCAAGAGCAAGAAAACTTCATTAAGCCTCTGGTTTCTTTTTTTTTTTTTTTTTAAATTATTATTATGCTGCACCAGCCTACATTCAAAACGTCAGAATAGTCAACATGATGACTGAGGACGTTCAGTGGATGAAGATGGATGAAGTAAAATACTATGTGGATATTGCTGAAAACATGCACATCTGGGCATGGCCGTGCTAAGCACACTGGCCAGTAAGACATGATTACAGGCCAGACTATCAAAAGATCTATCATCACTGAGGCAAGATCATCTGTCATCAGAAAACTGCATAGTTTCTCTTTGTGTTTATCAGACACTTCAGAGAATGCCTCATATAATTCTGTTTGTATCCTGCTATCTCAGGCAATCAGCAGCATGTAGGCTTTATCATTTATCAGGGACTGAGGGAGATTATCTTTGGTCAGAGTGGAAATGTTAGATTCAGTGACTTTTGTGTATTTTTGTTGTTGTTGTTTTCTTCATTTACTTTTGTTTGTTTAGGAAGTGGATTTATTGAGGCCTGTTTGTGTAGTGTAGAAGAAGAGAGAGAGGAAAGAGAGGAATTTTTTTTTTTTAACCTCTGTACCATCCACAAGCAGACAGACCCCTGAGATAGTGGCAGAATCATCAACCAATCGATGGCGGCCATTCAGTGGAAGAAGAAGAAGAAAGAGACAGAGAGCTAGACAGAGACTGTGTAACTGTAAGTAATTCAGGCAAGGGATGTGTGAATGGTGAATCACTGAATGCATGACTTTTTTTTTCTTTTATTTAAATTCCTTTTCTTGTAAACCAAAACAATATGAAACATTTCCCCATTGATACTCAAGATCGTGAATGAATTAACTGCTTTATCATATTATGTCAGATTGTCAGTGAACAAACCGCTTTAAATATCATGTACTTCTCTTTTACAGTGTTAGGCCAGAATTACATGAGTGCAGAACATGCCGTTGTTGAATTATGTCTGTTGATTTGTAAAGTTCTGTGCAACCTGTATTCTGTTTACTGTCTCTTTATTAAGGGTGGACAGCGAACCTGTTTACCCATACAGTTTTGCCGTATTTTGTACATATATGTTTGGGGAAAACACAGTGAAAATAATGAACCAGAAAAAAAAAATTGAAAAAAAAATCTGGAGAAGTTATTGGGCGGCAGTTGCACTTGCAGTGTATAACCATTTTGTTGGAGAGCTACAACCAAAGAGTGACAACTGGCACAAAATCAGGCGCATGAACTCGCGTCTGGATGATATTGCAACAATAGCATTAGCAGGGACCCCAAGCTCTTATAAAATTCAGTAAATTGGGAAGAAGTGTACACACATTTTTAGGAAAAAAACACTAATTTTAATGGAGAAAGACACCAATAGCAGCCTCAGGGTAAACAGGCCTGGGACAGGTTGATCTTTCTTTTCATACTTGTCCCCAGGACAGCTGAATGTTTATGTGAATTTCTTGCCCTGTTAAAACACATGAAGATTTAAATCTAAACAAATTCGACCTTACTGGGGGAAAAATTACATTGAGTCCTCTTTCCTTTCATAGTGATTATCCCTTTGTATGCCCTTTCTTTTTGTGATAGATATCCTCTCTTTTCAAAATGTATCCCAGTTCCTTAAATTTCCTTTTGCTTCATTAATGTATCCTCATTCTTAGTGTATCCCATTTCCTTTCACAATATATTCCCTTTCCCTTCATATTGTTTCCCCTTTTATAAGGTATCCTCTTTTTTTAAAAAAAAAAATAATCTATTCTCTTTTCCATTTGGTTGACATGTTTCTTTCAGTTATCTGCAGATCGTATTTGGTAGAATGTTTCTGGTGACAGCAGATGGTATTGCTAAACCTGTTTCTGGTGACTGCAGATTGTATTTGTTAGACATGTTTCTGGTGACTACAGATTGTATTTGGTAGACATGTTTCTGCTGATTAAGGCTGGTACAGTTTGGTGGTAGACCTATGACAGAGACTGGTACAGTTTGGTAGACATGTTTCTGCTGATTGAGGCTGGTACAGTTTGGTAGACATGTTTCTGCTGATTGAGGCTGGTACAGTTTGGCAGACATGTTTCTGCTGACAGAGACTGGTACTTGGTCCCCAAGTTTTTTGTTTGCTTTGATTTCATTTACCATGCCTGCCTTTTTTTTTTTCCAGCTTCCCTGCCCATACCTTACCCCACCCCTCCCACACCCCACCCTCATCCCCCACCACAGCATCCCCCCCCATCCCCACCCCCTTCCTTCAGACACAAACATGTGGAACCCTGTACAGGTGGCTGTAGGTGTTGTCTCATTGGCTGGTTCCCTGTGTTTTCTCTGGCAGCGTGGTTCCGGATCATCCAAACGCTGTGTGTGCTGACCGTGTTGCTGGACATTGTGGCCATGGTCCTGTTGCTGCTCTACCTGCTGGAAGGGCTTCGTAAACGTGTCTACACCAACATGGGACGGATGTTCATCATTGATTCTGTCATCTTGCTTGTTTCAGGTAGGTGTGCTGTGTGTGTGTGTGTGTGTGTGTGTGTGTGTGTGTGTGTGTGTGTGTGTGTCAGTGTGTGCTGTTTGCGTGTGTCTTTCTTTTTTGTTATGTGTATGTCTGTGAGAATGAATACCTCCGAAAGAATTTGATCATGATTGATGGAGCAGGCACAGGAAAACATGACAATATGAAATCAGTGCTGTGGATATGACAAAGTGCAGTCAGTGCTGTGGATATGACAAAGTGCAGTCAGTGCTGTGGATATGACAAAGTGCAGTCAGTGCTGTCATGACAAAGTGCAGTCAGTGCTGTCATGACAAAGTGCAGTCAGTGCTGTGGATATGATAAAGTGCTGTCATGACAAAGTGCAGTCAGTGCTGTGAATATGACAAAGTGCAGTCAGTTCTGTGGATATGACAAAGTACAGTCAGTGCTGTCATGACAAAGTGCGGTCAGTGCTGTTGACATGACAAAGTGCAGTCAGTGCTGTCATGACAAAGTGCAGTCCGTGCTGTGGATATGACAAAGTGCAGTCAGCGCTGTGGATATGACAAAGTGCAGTCAGTGCTGTGGATATGACAAAGTGCAGTAAGTGCTGTGGATATGACAAATTGCAGTCAGTGCTGTCATGACAAAGTACAGTCAGTGCTGTCATGACAAAGTGCAGTCAGTGCTGTCAGGACAAAGTGCAGTCAGTGCTGTCAGGACAAAGTGCAGTCAGTGCTGTGGATATGACAAAGTGCTGTCAGTGCTGTGGACATGACAAAGTGCAGTCGGTGCTGTCATGACAAAGTGCAGTCAGTGCTGTGGATACGACAAAGTGCAGTCAGTGCTGTGGACATGACAAAGTGCAGCCAGTGCTGTCATGACAAAGTGCAGTCAGTGCTGTGGATACGACAAAGTGCTGTCAGTGTGCTGTGGACATGACAAAGTGCAGTCAGTGCTGTCATGACAAAGTGCAGTCAGTGCTGTGGACATGACAAAGTGCTGTCAGTGCTGTTGACATGACAAAGTGCAGTCAGTGCTGTCATGACAAAGTGCAGTCAGTGCTGTGGACATGACAAAGTGCAGTCAGTGCTGTCAGGACAAAGTGCAGTCAGTGCTGTCATGACAAAGTGCACTCATCATAACAAAGTGCAGTCAGTGCTGTGGATATGACAAAGTGCGGTCAGTGCTGTCAGGACATAGTGCACTTAATGCTGTCATGACAAAGTGCAGTCAGTGCTGTCATAACAAAGTGCAGTCAGTGCTGTCAGGACAAAGTGCAGTCAGTGCTGTCATAACAAAGTGCAGTCAGTGCTGTCATAACAAAGTACAGTCAGTGCTGTCGTGACAGAGCAGTCAGTGCTGTCATAACAAAGTGCAGTCAGTGCTGTGATGACAAAGTGCAGTCAGTGCTGTCATGACAAAGTGCAGTCAGTGCTGTGGATACGACAAAGTGCAGTCAGTGCTGTGGACATGACAAAGTGCAGTCAGTACTGTGGACATGACAAAGTGCAGTCAGTGCTGTCATGACAAAGTGCAGTCAGTGCTGTGGATATGGCAAAGTGCAGTCAGTGCTGTGGACATGACAAAGTGCAGTCAGTGCTGTCATGACTAAGTGCAGTCAGTGCTGTCATGACAAAGTGCAGTCAGCGCTGTGGACATGACAAAGTGCAGTCAGTGCTGTCAGGACAAAGTGCAGTCAGTGCTGTGGACATGACAAAGTGCAGTCAGTGCTGTCAGGACAAAGTGCAGTCAGTGCTGTGGATATGACAAAGTGCAGTCAGTGCTGTCAAGACAAAGTGCAGTCAGTGCTGTCATGACAAAGTGCACTTATAACAAAGTGCAGTCAGTACTGTGGATATGACAAAGTGCGGTCAGTGCTGTCAGGACAAAGTGCTGTCAGTGCTGTCATAACAAAGTGCAGTCAGTGCTGTCATAACAAAGTACAGTCAGTGCTGTCATGACATAGCAGTCAGTGCTGTCATAACAAAGTGCTGTCATGACAAACTTCAGTCAGTGCTGTCATGACAAAGTGCAGTCAGTGCTGTGGACATGACAAAGTGTGGTCAGTGCTGTCAGGACAAAGTGCAGTCAGTGCTGTGGATATGACAAAGTGCAGTCAGTGCTGTGGATATGACAAACCGCAGTCAGTGCTGTCATGACAAAGTGCAGTCAGTGCTGTGGATATGACAAAGTGCGGTCAGTGCTGTCAGGACAAAGTGCAGTCAGTGCTGTGGACATGACAAAGTGCGGTCAGTGCTGTCAGGACAAAGTGCAGTCAGTGCTGTGGACATGACAAAAGTGCGGTCAGTGCTGTCATGACAAAGTGCAGTCAGTGCTGTGGATATGACAAAGTGCGGTCAGTGCTGTGGATATGACAAAGTGCAGTCAGTGCTGTGGATATGACAAAGTGCAGTCAGTGCTGTGGACATGACAAATTGCAGTCAGTGCTGTGGATATGGCAAAGCGCAGTCAGTGCTGGATATGGCAAAGTGCAGTCAGTGCTGTGGATATGACAAAGTGCAGTCAGTGCTGTGGACATGACAAAGTGCAGTCAGTGCTGTGTATATGACAAAGTGCAGTCAGTGCTGTGGATATGGCAAAGCGCAGTCAGTGCTGGATATGGCAAAGTGCAGTCAGTGCTGTCATGACAAAGTGCAGTCAGTGCTGTGGATACGCAGCTGTGGAGGGGACAGGTGTACCAAGCAGAATGTGGGGACTCTGTTGGTCGACCTTCAAGCTTTCCCAGCAGCTTGTCAACTGAGTGCAGAGAGAGAGAGAGTGAGTGAGTGAGTGTGAGCAGTTGATGTTGTGCACACATGTGTGTCAAGGCAAACATTTTGCTGCATCTTTCAATTCTCGATCTGAACATTTTGAAACCTATAAATAAATTCAGAAATTGTATGACAAGTTAGGATGCAGAAACACCCAATGGGGAACCCTGCATGAACTTGAATTTACATGAAGTGATTTTCAGGCTCAACTGGCTTGTCAAAACTGGAGTCAAATCACAGTCCTGCTGATGTTCCATCAGGGTTCATACAGGTCTTAAAAAGTCTGGAAAAGTCTGGAAATTTGGAGTCCTTTTCCAGGCCCTGGAAAAGTTGGAAAATCGCACTATGGCCTGGAATAGCCTGGCAATTGAAGAATCAAGCACAATTGCTTGATATCATGCATGGCTGCTTTAATTTTCAGCATCATTTAGCGGATATAATGAAAAAAAAAAAAAAAAAAAAATCATTCCGTGCCCTCAAACATGATATTTGGTGATTGCGTATTTTCTTTTTGCATCCAATGACTTCTGAGTTAACTCTAGAAAGTGGTATTGAAAATGCAGGTCTTAGCCTGGAAACAGTCTGGAAAAGTCTGGAATTTTCAGTTGCATTTCCTGTAGGAACCCTGTCCATTCAATCAGTCAAAGGCACTAGGAACATAATCATGGTTGAGGTAGGGGATCTGCTTTTGGTTTTTATCAAGTGTAGACACAGGCCAGTTTGGTACATGGTGGTTCATCGTGTTTCCTGTGTATGAAGTGTACACAGGCCAGTTTGGTACATGGTGGTTCATCGTGTTTCCTGTGTATCAAGTGTAGACACAGGCCAGTTTTTAGCACATGATGGTTCCTCATGTTTCCTGTTTATCAAATGTAGACACAGGCCAATTTGGTACACGGTGGTTCCTCATGTTCCTGTGTATCAAGTGTAGACACAGGCCAGATTGGTACATGGTGGTTCCTCATGTTTCCTGTGTAACAAGTGTAGACATAGGCAATTTGGTACATAGTACTTAGTAGTTCATATATCATGTTTCCTGTGTATCAAGTGTAGACACAGGCCAGTTTGGTACATGATGGTTCCTCGTGTCTCCTGTGTATCAAGTGTAGACATAGGCCAGTTTGGTACACGATGGTTCCTCATGTTTCCTGTGTATCAAGTGTAGACATAGGCCAGTTTGGTACATAGTAGTTCATATATCATGTTTCCTGTGTATCAATTGTAGACACAGGCCAGTTTGGTACATGATGGTTCCTCATGTTTCCTGTGTATCAAGTGTAGACACAGGCCAGTTTGGTACATGATGGTTCCTCATGTCTCCTGTGTATCAAGTTTAGACACAGGCCAGTTTGGTACATGATGGTTCCTCATGTTTCCTGTGTATCAATTGAAGACGCAGGCCAGTTTGCTACATGGTGGTTCCTCAAGTTTCCTGTGTATCAAGTGTAGACACAGGCCAGTTTGGTACATGATGGTTCCTCATGTTTCCTGTGTATCAAGTTTAGACACAGGCCAGTTTGGTATTGTCATGTTTCCTGGTTAATCCTTTTCTGTCTTTCATGGTGTCTTTGTCATGTTTCGTGGTTAATCCTTTTCTGTCTTTCATGTGTCTTTGTCATTTCGTGGTTAATCCTTTTCTGTCTTTCATGTGTCTTGTCATGTTTCGTGGTTAATCCTTTTCTGTCTTTCATGTGTCTTTGTCATGTTTCGTGGTTAATCCTTTTCTGTCTTTCATGTGTCTTTGTCATGTTTCCTGGTGAATCCTTTTCTTTCATAGTGTCTTTGTCATGTTTCCTGGTTAATCCTTTTCTGTCTTTATGTGTCTTTGTCATGTTTCTTGGTTAATCCTTTTCTGTCTTTCATGGTGTGTCTTTGTCATGTTTCCTGGTTAATCTTATTCTGTCTTTCATGGTGTCTTTTGTCATGTTTTCTGGTGAATCCTTTTCTGTCTTTCATGGTGTCTTTGTCATGTTTCCTGGTGAATCCTTTTCTGTCTTTCACGGTGTCTTTGTCATGTTCCTTGGTTAATCCTTTTCTGTCTTTCATGGTGTCTTTGTCATGTTTCCTGGTGAATCCTTTTCTGTCTTTCATGGTGTCTTTGTCATCTTTCCTGGTGAATCTTTTTCTGTCTATCATGGTGTCTTTGTCATGTTCCCTGGTTAATCCTTTTCTGTCTTTCATGGTGTCTTTGTCATGTTTCCTGGTGAATCCTTTTCTGTCTTTCACGGTGTCTTTGTCATGTTCCTTGGTTAATCCTTTTCTGTCTTTCATGGTGTCTTTGTCATGTTTCCTGGTGAATCCTTTTCTGTCTTTCATGGTGTCTTGTCATCTTTCCTGGTGAATCTTTTTCTGTCTATCATGGTGTCTTTGTCATGTTCCTGGTTAATCCTTTTCTGTCTTTCATGGTGTCTTTGTCATGTTTCCTGGTGAATCCTTTTCTGTCTTTCATGGTGTCTTTGTCATGTTTCCTGGTTAATCCTTTTCTGTCTTTCATGGTGTCTTTGTCATGTTTCCTGGTGAATCCTTTTCTGTCTTTCATGGTGTCTTTGTCATATTTCCTGGTGAATCCTTTTCTGTATTTCATGGTGTCTTTGTCATATTTCCTGGTGAATCCTTTTCTGTCTTTCATGGTGTCTTTGTCCACTGTCCTCACCATAAAAGAAAGGAAGCTATTCAATTCTAGAAAGTATCAGTTGTAAAGTAGTAGGTTTGGTTTGGTTTGGTTTGGTGTATTTCTTTTTTCTTTTTTTGCTTTTTTAAAAATTTGTTGTTGTTGTTATTCTTTGTTAATGCGCACATACTCTATAATTACCTAACTTGAGCATTGAAATGAGTTAAAATGATCCAGGGTTGACACTTTTTTTTGTGACATGGAGTGCTGGTGTGTCCTATTTGGGACATAGGTCTGGGTTTCAAAGCACTGTACCCATCTGTGCAGCCTTCTGCGTGTTCCTGATCGCGCTGATCTTTGCGGAGATGAGCAACGATAGTTCCTGGATGCCTCGCCCCTGGATGAACTACCTGTCCTGGAGCTACGGCCTGTGTGTGCTGTCTGGGTTCTTTGCTGCCTTTGGGGGCATGGTGGTCTTCATTCTGGGTCTGATCTTCCTGGTAGGTCACTTGACACTGTACAGGTGTGTGTGTGTGTGTGTGTGTGTGTGTGTGTGCGTGTGTGGTGTGGGTGTGTGTGTCCTGTCTGGATTCTTTGATGCCGTCGGGGGCATGGTGGTCTTCATTCTGGGCCTCGTCTCCCTGGTTGGTCACTTGGACCTGTACATGTGGGTGCACTGTGTGTGGGGGGGGGGGGGGTGTGTCCTGTCTGGAGTCTTTGATGCCGTAGGGGGCGTGGTGGTCTTCATTCTGGGCCTCGTCTTCCTGGTTGGTCACTTGGACCTGTACATGTGGGGGGGTGTGTGTGTGTGGGGTGTGTGTGGGGGGTGGGGGTGGGGGTCCTGTCTGAGCTCTTTCTGCCTTCAGGGGCATAGTGGTCTTCATCCTGGGCCTGGTCTTCCAGGTTGGTCACTTGGCACTGTACAGGTGGATGTGGGGGTCGGGTGGGGGGGGAGTGGGTGGGGGGGAGAGGTGTCCTGTATGGGTTCTTTGCTGTCGTCGGGGGCAGGGTGGTCTGCATCCTGGACCTCGTCTTACTGGTAGGTCACTTGGACCTGTACAGGTGTGTGTGGAGAGAGGGGGTGTTTGTATGGGTGTGGGTGTGTGTAGGGGGGGGGGGGAGAGGGTGTGGGTATGTGTGTTGGGGGTAGGGGTATGTGTGTGTGTGTGTGTGGGGTGCAGAGGGTGTGTGTGGGTCTGGATGTGTGTAGAGGAGGGAGGGGAGGGAGTGTATCTGTGTAACATCTCCAACGGGAGTTATTTCAAGGAGGTGACAGCTCTGATACATCGCTTTGCCTTCTGCTGGGCTCTGAGCAACATGAATGAAAAAGAATTTTTGAAATATGTAATTGAAAATGAAAAATGTTGTTCATTTGTGTAGGACAGATCTCTGATATTGAAAAGGGGAAACAATCATGCCGCATCTCCTAGCTGTGACGTGACGCTTGACAAAACCATCCGATTGGTCCCACTAAAACACCAAACCAAAGAATAGATTTCAAATCTATCTATCACGACTCTCCCCTCTCAACCCCCCCCCCCCCCCCACCTCAACTCTCATTCCCCACGCTGGGCAATACTACGCAGCAACGTCTCACCACCACCACCACCACCACCCCCGTCCCCCTCTCTACCCCGTGACACAAAGGCATGTTGCCGCGGTCTCCACCACCACCACCTCCATGCCCCCCCCTCCCCCCATCCCATGAAACAAAGGCAAGTTGCCGCTCTCTTCACTGCCACCACCACCAACGCCCCCCCCCTCCACCTGAGCCACGTTCGGCCTTAATTGACACAAAAGCAATCACCCCCATGATCCCCTTGCTTGCGGACACCTATACGGACGCATAAATTAACTGGTGCCGACTAGGTTCAAAAACAATTTCCGAGGCGATTGGTGACAAGACTAAATCCCTCCCCCTCTCACACCCGATGGGTGAATGACAGGGTTGTCAAAATCTGATTTGGCAAGTGAGAAATTCATATACCAGGCACCCAGGGTCTCAACTTCACTGACCCCTCAGGACTGCCTGTAGTCAAGAACAGAGGAAGACAAGAGACGATTAGGGAAGGCCTAGTACTCCTTGACCTCCAGTCTCTGTCACTGTTCATTCCCAGGAAAAGTGAGTTGGAACTCTGTTTTACATTTTTGAACCTATGTATTGATTTTATGTATGCTGTGTGTGTTAACATTGTAACTTTGTACAAATGCTTAGCAACATTCATCAAACCGATGAATTATTATTCTGTGTAGTGTTTGCTTGCCATCATAGGGCAAAAACCCTCTCCCAGTGGTTATCATTCTTTGTTAACAATCTGACCACTATTCTTTGTGTACACCCTGACTTTTGTCAGTATGCAACTCTGTCTGTTAAGATAATAATTCAATGATTAATTTTGATCAGGAAAACAGTATGCCTGTACTAGTTAAAAACTGCTGCTCTGATTATAAATACTGGTGATTACTGGAATGATTTGCAGAGTATGAGTCTACACCACATGTGTACTTGGACTAAGTATAGCCCAAGCCCGTGTGATTTAATTCGTAAGAGAAACATGGAAGAGTTGTTTGACCACAACTGTGTAACATTGTATTACTGTCTCCTACCCTTTTGTAAGCTTAACTTAGCCTTTAAACAAAAGTGAAGATTAATAGTTGTAGCAGAAAACTCTACCATAGAGAAAAACTTTGCTGCTGAGTCTCACACCCCTTCTGAAAGAAAGAGGAAAAGGGTAAATGTGTGCACTCGACAAAACCAGCCATCAGATTCTCATCTACAGATCAAGTTCTCTTTATCGCAGAACTGGGATCCTGGTCACGCTACACATTGCGGTTGAACCAGAAGCTGGGACTTCGCCAAAAGCCGGGAGAACGCCAGACACCATGGCTTCACTGTAAACCGGGGCGACACCAGACAACCAATCTACACCAGTGGGGCAGTCACCAGCCACAGGAGAGATCAACTATCTTCTCCGAAGCAAAGCTAAGTTAGCTTACCACCTGGACTCAAACCCATCAGACCTTACCCTCACTTTATGATGAAACAGTGAGAACCAGTCTATAAGTACCACTCTGGCTACAGCACTGGGTGTTAGCAAGCGGTGTGGATGTATAATAACCATATACATTCAGTATAACTTAGACAGAACCGATGTATGCCAACTTAACCCTCTTCAGTATGCACTTATCTGAGCTTAGTTACACCGAAAACCGTCGGCAAGGTAAGTAACTCCGTAATTTGAACATGGTTACCCAATTAAAAAAATAATTTAAAAGAGAGGAAAGGAAATAACGAAATGAAAATAATTTTTAAAATTCCTACGAATATATATGTTGCTATATCGTAAGTTTGAAGAATGTCACATGAGCCATTTACTCGGGAAATAAAAAAAAATCTTCTTCAGAACTTTCTTCCGAATTGTTTTTCATCATACCTGGAACTTCATCCCAGTCGAAATCTAGGTCACTCTAAGCTTCATTACCCTGCACTTTCACTAAGTCTTATGCCGTAAATCCTACAAAACACAGTATCTCCATCACTAAATCTCATTATAGAACGGCAGAACTCAAGGTTAGCCACGTGAAAAAAACTGCATTTCGACCTCAAAACTTAAAAAATTCGAAACTCGAGAACCACGGCACGTATCGACTCGCGTTTTTTTGCAAACGGAAGTAAATGGCTACAGGAAGAAGGAAGTCACATTCTCGCGAGACTTCCTTTTCTACGAGAAACATGGCGGCGCCCATTGTTGCCACGTGTTTTACCGGGTGCTGGCGGGCGCTCAGCATTTTGGCTGTGTGATTTCCGGCCGGGCGCTAGCGGGCGCTCGATGGTCAAGAGGGTTAAGCTTGCTGCACACAGTGCAAGCGAGTAAAGTAGGAGTGAGGAAGGCCCCCTCATTGTGGTAGTCCAATGAGAACTGAAACCCAGTCTATGGAAGTGACATGCCATTTCTTATCTACGTGTAAGTAATAAAAGTTGATGTGTGAAAGTGCACTTAACTTGTGTCAGTTCCCTGTTGTTTAATCAAATGTTGAATGTTTGAACTTCTCTTCAGTTCTGTCTCTCAGAGCTATAAGTACTTCTAATTAAGAGTACAGGCTTAAAGGAAATTATCTCAGAGCCATTCTTCAGTATTTTATCAATATCCGGAACAAATAAAAATTTCTTTGATGACTAGTACGGAAAGTTGCTCCTTCCGTCACTAGTAAGAGAGAGGGTGTAGGTGAAATGTTGAGATAATTCTCATCGAGAAATTATTCCAAGTCCTTCCCCTAGAGGACCCACCTACCACTCATATCATCTCGTCACACTGGCCCCCCCCCCCCCTCCCCCTCCCCCTCCCAAATGCACACGCACACACACACACACACACACACGCACACACACAACATGCACAGACACACACACATATGCACGCACACACACACGCATACACACACACACACACACACACACACACACACACACACACACACACACACACTTCAAAAACAAAACAAGGAAAGGTTAAAGGTTAGCCAGCACTGAGCGTCAGTATGACCGACCTCTGGCAGGCACTCTGCTGATCAGTAATGCCATAACACAGCATTTTCATGTTGATCATCAGTACCTTCTGGGAATTCAACACAGCTGCCCCACCCACCCCTCCCACCCCCCCCCCACCCCTCTTCGCCTACCCACTGCATGCTTTTTGTTTTTTGCTTTGTTTTCGTTTTATTTTGTCTTTTGTTTTTGTTTTTCTGGGTTTTGTTTTTGTTTGTTTTTTTAACCATACATGGCCAGTGTTGACACTTAGTGTGATAGCTGTGTTCTCTCCCCTGTGGAGGGCTTTTGTTCTGACAGATGCCACCTTAGCAGTTCTCTCCCCTGCAGACTCACGATTGTTATTATCATTTTTTAGGCTTCTTAATACAAATGTAAAAGCCTGTTTTTTTTGTTTTCGTTTTTTTTTTTCTTGGTTGAGTGCGAAGGGTAAACCGGAGTTTGGCACTCAGTATACTGGAAAACACATTTCAATGAACACAGTGAATGTTATGATGCCATTAAGTGTGGTGTTTTTGTCAGGGCTGTATAGTCCCTACAGTGGACAGTGGAATGTACTGAATGGGAAGAGTTGTATGATGTATGTTTGTGTCAGGGCTGTATAGTCCCTACAGTGGACAGTGGAAGTAATTGAATGGGAAGAGTTGTTTGGCATATGTTTGTGCCAGGGCTGTATAGTATAGTCCCTACAATGGACAGTGGAAGACATTGAATGCAAAGATAAGTACCTACACAGTTGTCTGGCTATTAGTGACATTATCTCTCTCTGTTTGTCAAGATAATGCCATACACAGTTGTCTGGCTGTTAGCCACTTTATCTCTCTCTGTTCATTGAGATAGGGCCCTAAACAGTTGTCTGGCAATTAGCCACATCAACTCTCTTTGTTCATTGAGAGATAGGGCCCTACATGATCATCTGGCTCTGTGTTGGCCTCATTCCCATCTGTGTCAGCATCGTGCCCACCTGTGTCAGTGTCATGCCCACCTGTGTCAGTGTCATGCCCACCTGTGTCATCATCATGCCCACCTGTGTCAGTGTCATGCCAACCTGTGTCAGCGTCATGCCAACCTATGTCAGTATCATGCCAACCTGTGTCAGGGTCATGCCAACCTGTGTCAGTGTCATTATGTCCATATAGAATGCCAGTGGTTTGTTATTCATGATCACTGAACAGTACAAAGACATCAGCCTTTGAGAAAGAAGCAGGACGGACAGAGAGTGTGGGGTGTTAAACACTGTCAGTGGCAACAGGACCACAGTCACCATCAGGCCTTCAGCTGAACACTGTTAAACACTGTCAGTGGCATCAGGACCACAGTCACCATCAGGCCTTCAGCTGAACACTGTTTAAACACTGTCAGTGGCAACAGGACCACAGTCACCATCAGGCCTTCAGCTGAACACTGTTAAACACTGTCAGTGGCAGCAGGACCACAGTCACCGTTAGGCCTTCAGCTGAACACTGTTAAACACTGTCAGTGGCAGCAGGACCACAGTCACCGTTAGGCCTTCAGCTGAACACTGTTAAACACTGTCAGTGGCAGCAGGACCACAGTCACCGTTAGGCCTTCAGCTGAACACTGTTAAACACTGTCAGTGGCAGCAGGACCACAGTCACCGTCAGGCCTTCAGTTGAACACTGTGAAACACTGTCAGTGGCAGCAGGGACCACGTCACCATCAGGCCTTCAGCTGAACACTGTTAAACACTGTCAGTGGCAGCAGGACCATGTCACCATCAAGCCTTCAGCTGAACACTGTTAAACACTATCTGTGGCAACAGGACAACGTCACCATCAAAAGGCCTTCAGCTGAACACTGTTAAACACTATCTGTGGCAACAGGACAACATCACCATCAAAAGGCCTTCAGCTGAACACTCCATTAAACACTGTCAGTGGCACCAGGAACACGTCACCATCAGGCCTTCAGCTGAACACGCCCCTGTGGGCCGGCCTTCTCGTGGTGGGGGTGTTTCTCGACTAACCTGAGCCCACCCCTTTTTCTTATCTTTCCTGTTTTTCTGCCTACCGTGTCTTTTACTATCTCTTTTTCCCCCATAAAGTCTCCCCACAGAAACTGCAGCCTCTGTTTCGTCTAGTTTCTACCTACCCGGCTCTTTAATCTGTACTTTAATCTATACCTACAAGCCTTCTTTGGAACACTTCTCCTTTTCTCTGCGGTCTTCTTCAGACCCACCGTGTTTGCCGTGCGGTGCATCTGTAAGTGGGGGGGAATGAGATCCTGGTGATTGAGAGAGCCTACTGTTCTCAACACATCACTTTGGCTTGGACCTCCTCTAAGACAGGTGGCATACATTGGCCCGTGTATGTCAATTGGCTGCCTCTACGTGAGGTTGGGTCAAACTGGGTAGTTCTTGGCTGGCCTTGGAAACCTTGTAAGTGTTCACCGTCTGTCCCCGGCGGTGTGTCGTGGTCTTGGTGGAATAGGTTAGTTACTTTCTATCTGGTGTGTATCCCTGCTGAAACCTGGAAGGGGTCAAGAGTTGGTTTCCCCCTTGACCCTGGCCCCGTGTTGGACTCCATGGTGGGTGGGTAGGCAGGGATGAACTATACAAACTCAAAACCATGGCTCAATCCCAACAAAAAAGGAAAAGAAATTGTTCCTCGGAATCAGACTCGGGCTCGGATGATGAGATAAGGACAGTATCAGGATTTTGGCCTTGTTAGTTGGTGATGGAGGGTGTAGACAAAGCTCGCCCTCTCTGTGGGGTGAATGGATTTAGTTCTTTTGCAATTTCGAGAGGAGTAGAAGGACTCTCCTGTGTACGCAAATCAATGAAACGGCTGAGAAACGGTTCTTTTTTGATAGAATGTGCAAAACAAAAGCATTCTGAGTTGCTTCTCAAGTCGACAACATTGATTGACAGGCCAATCAGAGTGACACCTCACAAGACATTGAACTCAAGCAAAGGCGTCATCAGGTGCCGTGATTTGAGAGGCGTTTCGGAGTTAGAGATAAAGACGGATCTGGCTTCCCAGGGTGTGACCCACGTCCACCGGGTTTTAGCATGAAGAGACCAAGACCGTGTGCCAACAGATACTTTTTTCCTAACTTTCTGTACGCCAACTCTCCCTGTGTTTGTGAAGGTCGGATATTTGAGGGTTCCCGTCGCCATGTACATTCCTTCACCTTTGCGATGCTTCAAATGTCAGAAGTGCAGACACATTAAGGACAGGTGTATAGAACAGGAGGCGTGTGGCAAGTGCTCAGAACCAGTGCATGAAGGTCCATGTGATTATCCGCCCCGTTGCATAAACTGTAAAGGCAACCATCCTGCTTTCTCAAAGGACTGCCCAGTCTGGCGCACCGAGACTGAGATCCAGAGGGTACGCACAGAGAATCGAATCTCGTTCTTTGAGGCATGGAAATTTGTGGAGAATAGACAGTCCTCCCTCAGCAAGTCATAAGCTGATGTCGCCAAGGGGAGCATGGTCAGTGTTGGTGTTCAGACTGAGACTGTTCAACTTCGGGCTGGCTCTCAGCATCATGATCGACAGACGCAACAGGAGTCAACATGCACAGAAAGAAAGTGGAAAAAGAAAACAAAATTCAAACAGTGCCTTGGGTGGAGGCTCAATATCCACCTCCCCCCGGACTCCTCAAGGGTCTGAGCCCCCTTCCTCCCAATCCAGATCCTCTGGGAAGGCTGCACAGGTAGTCTCTTTGTCTGGGGAACACTCTAGAAGTCGACCTCTGATGAAGCCTCCTCTTCCACCTCGTCCATCTGGGGGTGGAAATAAGTACCGTCCTTTGTCAGCCAGGAAGGTGGTATCTCCATCGCCTTCTTCCAATCGCTTTTCTCCTTTGGAGATAGAAGGTGATGGGGACAATGAGATGGAGTAATTTTCTTTTCTTTTTTCTTTTCATGGCCCTTATTCAGTGGAATGTAAAAGGCATTAATGCCCAATATGAAGAACTCCAGCGGTTGTGTTCTGGCCTCAAACCTAGTGCTGTTGCGCTGCAGGAAACATTGCTGAGACCAGGAAAACATTTTTCATTGGCAGGCTTTAGTTCAGTAGGTTTTCCTGCTTTACCTACAGAAACTGGCCATGGTGTCACTGGGGGTGTTTCCCTTCTTATTCACCGATCTTTATTATTCAGCCAAGTTAACTTAAATACCCCATTACAAGCTGTTGCGGACAGGATTACTTTCAATAAAACAATAACTGTCTGTTCAATTTATTGTCCTCCTTCTGGTACAATATCCAAGCAACAAGTCATTGATCTAATAGATCAGCTTCCGCGTCCTTTTTTCATTTTGGGAGACTTCAACGGACACTCCCCCCTTTGGGGTAGCTCACATTCCTCACCTCGGGGTCTCATGCTGGAAGAGGTCTTTAATGAACTGGACTTGTGTTGTCTAAATGACAAATCACCAACATACATGCATTCTTCAAATGGTACCCTTTCGTGTTTGGATTTGTCAGTGTGTGATCCTTCATTAGTTCTAGACTATGATTGGTCAGTTCACAATGATCTGCACGGGTGTGACCATTTCCCTGTAATACTTTCTCCAGTTTTGAAGGAACCTGTTTCCTTTCCTCAGTGTTTTTGCTTTAAAAGGGCTAATTGGGATTTCTTTCATTCAGCCATAACTGATAAGCTAGATGCTGAAATTGTTTTCCGATCAGAAGACCCAGCGGAGTCCTTTACAAATATTTTGTTATCATGTGCGAGAGATACCATCCCACTCACAAAACCAGGTCCGCAATTACCTGGTATGCCATGGTACAACCAGGATTGTAAGAATACTTGCAACGTTCGCAAGAGGGCCCAATGTTTAGTCTTTCAGCATCCTGTGGGCCTGAATGTTCAGTCTTATCAGAGGAAAAAAAAAGCAAAGGCGAGGTTTGTTTGTAGAGGAAGTAGACGAGTATCTTGGAGAAAATTTCTGCTTTTCGCTTACATCAAACATTTCCAAGAAAAAAATCTGGAGAGTTGTTAAAAAAGTTAGGGCAAGAACAGCTGCCCTTCAGTCCACCATTTAAACTTGATGATACACTCATCACTGACAAACAAGCTGTGGCTAACTTGCTAGCTTCCACCATATAGAAACCAACTCTTCCTCTAGTCAAAAATCTGCCGCGTTTTTTAAAGATCAAAACGCAAGCAGAAAAAAAAGAAGCTTGACTTTAGCTCACCCAATCAAGAAGACTACAACTTGCCCTTTAATCTAAATGAACTGAAGTCTGCCTTGCAGGCGTGCCACGATTCTGCTCCTGGTCTTGATGAAATACATTATCAACTCTTAAAACACCTTCCTGACTCAGGTCTTAACATTCTGCTTCAAGTTTATAACCATGTCTGGGTCTTTCCCAGCTTCATGGAAAAGGGCCGTAATTGTTCCCATTCCGAAGCCAGGGAAGGATCATTCAAACCCAACCAACTATCGTCCAATAGCTTTAGCAAGTTGTGTTTGTAAGGTGATGGAAAAAAAATGGTAATGGTAGGCTCATGTGGAAATTGGAAACTGATGGGCTTTTAGCCATGGAACAGTGTGCTTTTAGAAAGCATCACTCTACCATGGACCATTTAATCAGATTGGAAACCACCATTCGAAACTCTTTTTTAGAGAGAAAAAGCATGTTGTTGCTATTTTTTTCGACATAGAGAAGGCCTATGACACGACATGGAAGTATGGAATCCTGTCAGACCTCCATCGGATGGGTTTCCGTGGCAATCTCCCAGTGTTCATACAACAGTTTTTGGCAGACAGATCCTTCCAGGTCCGTGTGGGGACAACATTATCAGAAATTCATAAGCAGGAAATGGGTGTTCCACAGGGTAGTATCCTTTCCCCAGCCCTGTTTAGTATAAAAATAAATAAAATTGAAATTGTCAGTTTTGTCAACCAAGGTTCAGACTGCTCTCTTTTTGTTGATGATTTTGCCCTTTATGCATCTGGAAATCATTTGCTGGTGTACAGCGCCAACTCCAGTTGTGTGTTATAAAATCCAACAGTGGGCAGTCGAAAATGGGTTCAAGTTTTCATCAGTTAAAACAGAGTGCATCCACTTTCACAATTTCAGACAACTTTTTCCACCACCAGAAATTTTCATAGATAAGGCTCAGATTCCTGCTGTCACAGAAGCCAAATTTTTGGGTGTTACCTTTGACCAAAAGTTAAATTTTAAAGCCCATATTCAGAAGTTGAAAACATCGTGCCTCAAAGCCATGAATATCCTCCATGTAGTGGCTCATACGGATTGGGGTGCAGACAAGCGCACACTTCTCCATTTTTACAGGGTGTTAGTTCGATCCAGTTGGACTATGGCAGCATCATTTACGGCGCCGCTAGAGCCTCGTATCTAAAAGTCCTAGACCCAGTTCACCATCAGGGTCTTCGTCTCTGTCTTGGAGCATTCCGCACCACTCCTGCGTACAGCCTGTACGCAGAGGCAGGTGAACCCTCACTGTCCAACCGCAGGCTGAAACTGTCTTTGAATTACTATATCAGACTGCTCTCGGAACCAGGGAACCCTGCCTATGACTGTGTCTTTGACCCACAGTTCCAAAGCAAATTCGAAAATAACCCGAACTGTATTCCATCGTTTGGTCTTCGTATGCAGCTTCACGCACGGAATGCAGGTCTAGACCTAGGAGTTGTGTCCGATTTTTCTAAATTTCCAGATCGGCCTCCATGGACCTTTTTCACACCAGAGATTTGTTTTGATCTTGCAGCTTTTCGCAAAGAATGTACCAGCTCTCTGGCATACAAGGCGTTGTATGCTGACCTCTGTTCAGAATTCCCATCTTATCAGAAGATTTTCACTGACGGTTCCAAGTTTGAAGATGGAGTGGCCTGTGCAGCCTATTGCCTGGTGCTCCTTCTCAAATATGGTTGGAACATATTCATTCAGATGCTTCTGCTTACTCTGCTGAACTTACAGCTCTGGTTCTGGCATTGAAGGTAATCTCACAGTCTACGAAGAGGGACTTTTCTGGTTCTGTTGGATTCACTGTCAGCTTTGGAGGCCATAGCTGGCCGCAACCTTCAGCATCCAGACTTTTACACTTTTTTGAACTTTTTACCAAGTTGAAAGTGGAGGGTTACAACATTATTCTGGCTTGGATTCCTGGTCATGTTGGCATCGGAGGGAATGAAATGGTTGATCGTTTGGCCAAGAATGCCACAAGAGAGAAACTGTCAAACACACCTGTCCCCTGCTCAGACCCAAAATTAACGATTATGTCAGAGACCTCTGGCAGGAGGATTGGAATACACAGACGAATAACAAACTCTTTCAGATCTGTCCAAACCTAAAGGAGTTCCTCTCATCTTCGTCTGGTGGTCGTAAAGAAGAAACAGTTCTGTGCCGGCTGCACACCGGCCATTCGTATTTTACCCATTCCTACCTTTTAAAGAGTGAAGAAGCTCCGTGGTGCATTCCATGTCATGTTCCACTCACAATAAAAAACATATTCTTTTAGAGTGTTGGGACTTGCATGATGTGAGACACAAACATTTTACAGCAGATTCCATGAAAACCTTGTTCAGAGACGTTCCGCCTGACACGATCTTTGAGTTCTTGAAAGAGATTAACATTTTTCATCAGATCTGAGATTTTACAGTGGAAAGATTTTTAACAAACTTTTGGATGGGTTTTGATGTATTTTAAAGAATTGTGAATGACTGACTTGTGAGTTGATTTCAACGTGGTGACGGCCCTGATGTGGCCGTTTGCGGTCGGCTGGGCTGTAGGCAACATTGTCTAATCTTATTTCAACGTGTTGGTTTTTAATCCTAGGATTGGTTCTTTTAATCTATTTTTAATGGGTTGGGTAAGGTTTTGCTTTTAATCTTTTTTAAACATATATACGTGGTAGTTGGAAATATGGTGACAGTCCTGAGATAACCTCTGCTGTTGACGGGACTATATTTTAATCTTAATCTTAATCTTTCAGCTGAACACACTGTTAAACATTGTCAGTGGCAGCAGCAGTGAAATCCAGTGATACTGAGAGAGAGAAAAAAAAAACAGGAAAAAACCCCACCAATAATGAAATTCGGTATGCTCTGTGAACTCAAAGTCCCTGCTCTGCTGAGCAGTTTTGTTTGGGACAAGATTGCAAAATTCAAGTGTGTCTAAAGGCCACTTTTTTCATTTGTGAGAGAAACAGTGAGATTTTGCTGACGTTCTTGGTCATTAAGTGTAGAATTGAACTGTGTGAGAAAAACAGAGGCTGGCAAATTTTTGTTTTTTTATGGTGCGACTTTTTTTGGGTTTTTTTTTTTTTTTTTTTTTTTTCCTCGTATAACTACCAGGCTGCAGCCTGGTCTGAGTTAAAAAGATGTTGGTAGTTTTGCTGTCTTGTCATGATTTTTTTTTTTCTCTCTTTTTTTAAATAAAAAAAACGATGTAATCTTTTGTCATGAACAAACCTATCCCAGATGGGACCTTCCCTTCCCCCCCCCCCCCCCCCCCCCCCCCCCCCCACCCCCCCACCCCATAAGGTGGACAGCCATGAAGGGCTAGTTGGATGGGCTATGCTAATACTTCTGTCCTTTCTTTTTCTTTTGTGTGTGTTTGTGTTAAAACAGGAATATGTCAATGTCTTAGGACAAGGACAAGCAGGAGCTAGACAAGCTGGACTCGGCAGCGGAGATGCGTCGGCGAGAAGCACGCCGGGAAGAGAAGGAAGAGGAGGCCTTCGCTCCCCGACCTGTGGGCCCCACGCACATTGCCTCAACACGATTTTCTCCCCCTGAAGACGAGTTGGTGCATCGGGCGCCGCTGTCCCCCATCGCTGTGAAGCCCGTCGCCAGGGTCGGGGAATCTTTTGTGTGAGGAGGGCAGGGATGGTGTGTTGGGCCGTTCTCCCTGTCCATCAGTGAGATGCTGTTCTTCGGTACACAGTGATATGGAGAACACTGGAGGGCTGTTTGCTGTGTGCTGGTTCTGCTTTCTGGTATAGACTGTTGGCTGTACAGGTATACATGCTCTTTCTCTCAGTCTCTCTGATTGTCTCACTCTTAGTTTTTCTCACTCTCTTATTCTCATTCCCTCACTCTCTCTCTCTCTCTCTCTCTCTCTCTCTCTCTCTCTCTCTGTCCCCCTCAGTGTCTTGTTCTCTCTCTGATTTTCTTTCTCATTCGGTCTCTCTCTCTCTCTCCCATTGTCTCTTTCTCTCTCTTCTCTCTCTGTGTTTGTTTGTCTCTGTCTGTCTGTGTCTGTCTGTCTGTCTGTCTGTCTGTCTCTCTCTCTCTCTCTCTCTCTCTCTCTGTCTGTCTCTCGCTCTCTGAGAGAGAGCAAAGTAAAGTATTTGTTGAAATTTACATTGTACATATATTTGATTTCAAAAAAAAAAAAAAAAAATTCAGATGAAAAAAAGAAAAAAGAGAGACTATGTTATATATACAAATAGTTTTTATGTTATGTTTTTAATAATTGAAACTGCCTTCAAGACATTGTTATTATGTTTTGTGTTTAATGATTGAAAAACCGCTTTCTAGACATTGTCTTTATGTTATGTTTTTAATGATCGAAAACCGTTTTCTAGATATTGTTTTCATGTTATGCTTTTAATGATTGAAAACTGTTTTCTAGACATCGTGTTTATGTTATGTGTTTAATGATCAAAAACTGCTTTCAAAGCATTGTTTTCATATGTTTGTTATGCTTTTAATTATTGAAACTGCTTTCTAGACATTGTTTTCATGTTATGTGTTTAATGATTGAAAAATGCTTTCAAGACATTGTTTGTTATGTTATATTTTCAATGATTGAAAACCACTTTCGAGGTCTTACCCTTTGCTGCCCTGAGCAGTGACATAGCAGGCGTGAGTGAAGGGGGCGCCCAGCTTTGCTTTGTCAGGGTGAAACAGGTGGTGAGTTTGGATGAAGTTACTTTGCTGTGTGTATATCATGACCTGCTTTGTCAGGGTCAAGCAGGTGGTGAGTTTGGATGAAGTTACTCTTCCCCGGATTGTCCCAGTCAAGTGTAGTTGATCGTCAGGTGACGATTTCTGATCTGCTGCCACCAGAGAATTTCATTGCTGTTTGCAGCAGTTGTCTAGATGTCTGTGTGGTTTTTGTCTGTCCGTCTTTTTGGCTGGTGTCTTGTCTGTGTCTGTGTGGGCGGTTTCTTTGTGGCTGTCATCCGGGCGTTGGGTTGGTGTCTGTGTCTGTGTGGGTGGTTTCTTTGTGGCTGTCATCCCGGGTGTTAGGCTGGTGTCTGTCTGTGTCTGTGTGTGTGGGTGGTTTCTTGTGGCTGTCATCCTGGTCAGAGGCTGGTGTGTGTCTGTGTCTGTGTGGGCGGTTTCTTTGTGGCTGTCATCCTGGTTGGAGGCTGGTGTCTGTCTGTGTCTGTGTGGGTGGGTTCTTTGTGGCTGTCATCCCGGGCGTTGGACTGGTGTCTGTCTGCGTCTGGGTGGGTGGTGTCTTTGTGGCTGTCCTTCCGGTCAGTGGCTGGACCTGGTAAAGTGGTGATCTTTACCTGCACTATGGGGGGTCCTTTTATCACCTGCATGAATTGGTGTGTGTGTGTGTGTGTGTGTGTGTGTGTGTGTGTGTGTGTGTGTGTGTGTGTGTGTGTGAAGCAATGACCACAAGAGTATGCCGAGACTTCTGAACTGGAGTCAACATTATCCCCAAACGACTGATGTATATCAAGATTATAAATGCTTAAATGACTGAAGCATGTCAACAAGATTATGCTTAAATGACTGAAGCAATGTCAACAAGATTATGTTTTAACGACTGAAGCAGTGTCGACAAGATTATGCCTAAATGACTGTTGGTGTAGGTTTGTGTTGTATTTCTGTTTAGCATGTCTACGAGAGAGAACATGCCTGTGGTAGTCTGAATGCCTTTTGGAGATCTGTTTAGGGAGACTTGTCTTGCATCTTCCTAGAGCGTGTCTGCCTGAAAGGGTGCCAGTGTTAGTTTGAATGCCATGTGTTGCATCTTCGCTGCTTTCACTGTGGTGAACCAAGAACGTCTGTGAGTGCAGGACACACTTAGGAGCAAAGATGCACAGATTGAGTACTTCATCTGAGGCAGCTGCTTGCTTGCTAGTTCAGAGCACAGGTTTTCAGGAAGCCTTTGAAGGTTGACCACCGTAAACATGCAGCTAAATGCACAAGACATATCCATGCCATTGTTTTTTGTTCTGTATGGATGAAGATGCAGTAAACCAGAATATGTTATTATGTACATTTCATTCAGAGTTTATTATATGTATTTTGTATGTATACATCTTTACGCAATAAAGTTTCAAACTGAGTGTTGAGTTGTTTGATAGTTTTTTTCTGAGAATCTTTCCATGTTGAGGTGAGGTGCTTGTGCATAGTGACATCAGCAAAGCCTTCCATTCATGCTGTGGATATATTGGCAGGTTAGGGGTCATGAGAAAATGCAGGAAACTGGGAACTGGTGCTTGTCTGGTGTAATTTTGTACCTATGGTTTTACAGGGAATCGAACAGGCTTTTTGATAGACCCAAATCAGAGCTTGAAGCATTCAAGGGATCAGAGAGGGACCATGCGTCAAATGGAAAGGAAGCCAAAGTTACAAGCGAGTGAGGGAGTCGAACTTGTTCACATTTTATTAGGTCATAGAAGAGTGAGTGTTACCATGGCGAAAAGCTGGGCCTGTCAACATTAATGTTGTCCTCTCCCATGGTGAACATTCAGTGCCATAGGCTGGGCCTGTCAACATTAATGGTGTCCTCACAGTGAACATTGAGTGCCATAGGCTGTGCCTGTCAACATTAATGGTGTCCTCTTCCACGGTGAACATTCAGTGCCATAGGCTGGGCCTGTCAACATTAATGGTGTCCTCACCCACAGTGAACATTGAGTGCCATAGGCTGGGCCTGTCAACATCAATGGTGTCCTCACAGTGAACATTCAGTGCCATAGGCTGGGCCTGTCAACATTAATGGTGTCCTCACAGTGAACATTCAGTGCCATAGGCTGGGCCTGTCAACATCAATGGTGTCCTCACAGTGAACATTCAGTGCCATAGGCTGGGCCTGTCAACATTAATGGTGTCCTCACAGTGAACATTCAGTGCCATAGGCTGGATCTGTCCATATTAATGGTGTCCTAACAGTGAAAATTCAGTGCCATAGATTTTAACCTTTCTGTTACTCTCTAACTCTGCCATCATATTGTCTTCAAGTGTCTTCTCTTGCTCTTCTGTCTTTGCTGACCTGGTCACCCCTAGTTGTTGCAGACGGCCTTTATCCTCGTGGTTTTTTGTGATGTGTGTTGTGTCCGCCTGGGCTAGTGACCCATCAACATGCTCTCATTAAACAGAACCGCCTGTGTGTTGGTGGGCTGTAACCATCCCCTCATTGATTTAGCTGGTCAAGATTGCTAAGCTAAAATATCGCCCCCCCCCCACTCCCCCTTTCCCTCAACTCCATCTTTCAATGTCAGGACCACCTGGGATTTGGGTCTGATCACATGATGAACGACAGCAATCACTCATTAATATTCACAGTCAAGAAAAGAAAAAAAAAAAAAGAGAACCTTTGAACTTTGAATATATTGTCCAGAAGATTCCCAATAACTCTTTCAGAAGATTCCCGATAACTGTTTTAAACAATCAGACACATGTCAACTGAGATAAGACTTTGAATCTCTCAGTGTATACTATAGACGTGTGTGCGGTGGTGGGTGTGCACTGGCGGGTGTGTGCTGGGGGTGTGTGCGCTGGTGGGTGTGTGTTGGTAGGTGTGCGCTGGTGTGTGTGTGCTGGTAGGTGTGCGTAGATGGGGCAATGCATGCTTGTCAACTGGAGAGTGCACAGATGGGAAAGAGAGAGAGAGAGAGTGTGTGTGTGTATATGTGCGTGTGTGTGTGAATGTGTGCACGAGCATGGGTATGTGTCCGTGTGTGAATGTCTGTGAGTGTGTGTGTGTGTGTTGTGTACAGGCATGTTTGTGAAGGTGGGTTGTTGTTATTAGCGTGTGTGTGTGTGTTATTGTTATCGATGTTGTTATTGTTCTTGTAATTAATTCATCTTTTGTACATTCATTTCCCACAATCAAAGACGTGAGCTCGCACACACACACACACACACACACACACACACACACACACACACACAGATACACACACATGCACTCACACACAAACAGATACACATGCACGCACACACACACACACACACACACACACACACACGTGCGCACACACATGCGCACGCATATGCACACTCTCCATTTTTAGTTCCTCTCTCTCTCTCTCTCTCTCTCTCTCTCATATTTAAAAATATGCTTCATTCTGAGAAGTTTCACACTGTTATGGTAGACAAATGGCATGGAATAAATTACACAAGATTCAATTGAGAACTTTAGGTTTTAATGTGAACAAAAGATGGTCTGAATGTGAAACATCCACAGAATCACCTTATCCTGCATGTAGACACATTATTGATGACGAAGAACACCTTCTGTTCCACTGTACTGCTATAATGAAGTGCGGACAAATTGTTCATTTTTCCATTTAGATATAGCTAAAAGACAAAATGTCACTGTCATGTTATCACCGGATGACGAACTTGTAACTAAATCATTTGCGAAATTCATCGCAGAAGCGATGAAAATTAGACAGATGAAGAATAGTCAAATTTAAGATAATGCATTATAAGAGATATGTGAATGAATATCATTCATCTCATGTGGAAAAGATCAGTAAGATACAATATCATCGTTTGATTGAGTGGATATAGTCGAGTCAGCCTTACAAATTTTTCTTCTTTTTTTTTTTCTTTTTTTTTTTTTTTTAATCGTTACTGCATCACTTTTGTGTCCGTGGACACATGGAGATGTTACAAATTTATTTGTTTTTGTTAACCTTTTAGTTGATACACATTGGGAATAAATGTATAGGCCTACTATTTGTTTGCAAGGAGAGGAAGAGGAAATGTTATTGTTCTGTTAGCCTCCCCCCCCCCCCCCCCCCCCCCTTTGTCAAAAGATCTGTTTGGTAATGACAATGAAATATCAGTGTCATACTCTCTCTCTCTCTTTTCTCTCTCTCTCTCTTACACACACACATACACACGCACATACACACACACACACACACACGCCATTAATATGAAACTGTCCTCATATGTTATAACAATGTTTGCCGTGTCTCTTTGTTGATTTGTCAATATGAATATCATGAAATGGATGATGAGTGTTGATTTGTCAATATGAATGACATGAAATGGATGATGAGTGTTGATTTGTCAATATGAATGTCATGAAATGGATGATGAGTGTTGATTTGTCAATATGAATGTCATGAAATGGATGATGAGTGTTGATTTGTCAATATGAATGATGCGAAACGGATGATGAATGTTGACATGATGAGTACATGACGAGCACAGAAGACTAGACGCAGGCATTAGCTGAAAACCTGTATCCTGGAACAGTACAGATCAATGAATGATGAATGAGCGAATCAGTAATTGAGTGACTGGGTGAATGAATGAATGAATGAATGAATTGGTGAATGAATGAATGAGTGAAAGAGAATGAGTGAATGAATGAATAAATAAATGTAGAAGGGAAGGAAAGATGGAAGGAAGGAGTGAATGAATGAAAGTAATCAATCATTCACTCACTCATTCTCTCTATAGTCTAATTTTCCACATCCATCTCACCCATGTATCCAAACAAGCCAGTCCCTGTACTACAGTGACTCCGGCTTGCACAAATAGCGCGTTGTGTGTGTGTGTGTGTGTGTGTGTTTTTTTTCCTCCCTCCCTCAAAGTTTCCTGTGCGCAAATCATGGTGGAGTAACTCTTTTCAGTTAGCAGTTCCTGTGCTGTCTGCTACAGGTTTTGCTGAGTCTCCGTCACTTTCCCCTGTATCTTTCTTTCTTGCTTGCTTTCTCTCTTTCTTTCTTTTCTTTTCTTCTTTCTTTCCCTTTTTCTTTCTTTCTTTTCTTCGTTCCCTTTTTCTTTTCTTTGTCTTTGTCTCTTTCTTTCCTTTTTTTCTTTCTTTCTTTCTTTTCATTTTTTTCTGTACTTTTCTTTCTGTATGTTTTCTTTCTTCTTCATTTCATTCTTTTCTTTTCTGTATTTTTTGTTGTTGTTTATTCTCTTTTTTTTTTTTTGTTTTCTTTTCAATTTTCTTTACTTTTCTTTCTTTCTTTTCTTTCTTTCGATCTTTTTTTCTTTCTTTCTTTTTCTTTTTTTTTTTGGTTGTTGAAAGTGTACCTGATGCCAGGTAGCGCTGCCTTCACCACCTTTTGAAGAGAGAGAGAGAGAGAGAGAAATAATAGAATGTCTGTAAAGTTAGTGCTGATTCAACATTTACATTGAAAAACAAAAGTGTAAGAATGGTTGGCCTGACTGAACGATCTAGAAACATAGAAACTAGGACATGGTATAAATAAAAAATAAAGCAGGACAGACCAGCCGCCGTGGCGAAGGGGTTAGTGTCGCGAAGTCCCAGCTGGGAGGTGACCGTGGGTTCAATTCTCATCAGAGTCATGTGGGATTTTTCTGCTTCGACCAGCTCCTACCCAGAGTTGAGTTTGTTACAGGCTCAGTTGGGAAGACTGGGACCACAAATTGAGTTTCATCCACTTAATGGATGCGTCTCTGAGAGTGTTGCTCAAATTTCCTTACCAACATTGCAGGTGTCTGTATCTCACTGACCTGGTTGATACTGGGATATATTATGAAAGGAAGCGTAGAAGTACAGCCCTGTCTTGTAGTCTCAGACCGGAATGGAAATCTGTAGCATCATCTTAATCATCGTCATTTTCATCAATCAGCAAAAAAAAAAAAAAAAAAAAAAGTCTCAAATTCTGTGGCCCTTCATGCCCTGCTCTCATGGTGACCTCAGTTTCGATGTCCTCTCCACATCTGTGGCCTTGGGTTTGGTTCCGTCCGGGTCACCGGTATCGGTGAGTCCATGGAGGCTATCGTTGGACGGACGTGGTGGCACCCTCCGGAGGGAGAGCTCACTCATGCCGGCTCCGTGACCAAGCAATCATTGTCATCAGTAGGGGGCTTAGTAGGTGGTGTTCTGCATACGTTGGATCAGAACAAGCACCACTGAAACATCACCGAAGTGACTCGGCACAGTGCGGTGTCTCCTCCAGTGGATTGCCTCTTGACGACTTGACATTGACTGCTCCCTTTGGATTGCCAGTGCTTGGGCTGCGGCAGGGACTGACCAGGCTGTGGCTGTGGACTGGGTGTCAGAATGAGCAGTGTGGATGCAATGCCACTGAGGTGGTACAGAAGATAGGACAGCAAAAAAAAAAAAAAAAAAGGACAGGGTAAAAAAGAAAAAGGCCAGGACTGGGTAAAGAAAGGTGAAACAGAGTAGAGAGGTGTAGGACAGGGTAGAGAAAGGTGGGACAGGATAGAGAAAGGGTGGGACAGGATAGAGAAAGGTGGGACAGGATGAGGAATGTAGGGCAGGATAGAGAAAGATAGGACAGGGTAGAGAAAGGTGGGACAGGATAGAGAAAGATGGGACAGGATAGAGGAATGTAGGGCAGGATAGGGAAAGATAGGACAGGGTAGAGAAAGTGGGACAGGGTAGAGAAAGTGGGACAGGGTAGAGAAAGGTGCGACAGGATAGAGAAAGGTGGGACAGGATAGAGAAATGTAGGACAGGATAGAGAAAGATAGGACAGGGTAGAGAAAGTGGGACAGGATAGAGAAAGGTGGGACAGGATACAGAAATGGTAGGCAGGGTAGACAGAGGTGGGACAGGATAGAGAAAGGTGGGACAGTGTAGAGAAAGGTGGAACACACATGCACTGACTTAGCTGTATTCAGCAAAGAATGATTTTCACATTGCATTGCTTTAGGACAAAGTATGTACTTATTTATATTAGCACACTGGACATAAACTGTCCCATGTTGGGGAAAAAAAATTTCTGTCTGCTGTCACAAAAAATCATGACTTAAAAGGAGCGGGTTAAAAAAAAATAATTAAAAAATCACATCTGAAATAAAGGTACCCATTATCGTAATAAGATTATGAACAAATACGAGAGTAGTTTGCAGCAAAGTTTGTTAGCTGTCCATCCCATCCGAATATATCTATTTTTAATTATAAGTGTTCAGTTGTGTCTGAATTGCCAGAAGGGAGATAATCATATATCAGTGTATGGCTTTACTGTACTCCTGTTAACCATGCACAGACTGCATGTAATATCAGTCTGAGCAGGTAACTGTCTTTTGTCACATTTTTCTTTCACTGGAGGGTGATTCCAAGAGTTTTCAGTGTGTCAAACTGACTTTCCACCATGAAAAAGTGACTTTTTAAGGGGGTAATTAAATCAAAGAGAAAAAGTACAGCGCACTAATATACTCTCTCCAGCCTGTACTTTTCATGACCATACTGTGTTTAAAAAAAAAATGAGTTAGAAGTTGTGGGCAAGTATTTCAACAGCCAGTGTCATTTGAATGCAGGCAAAAATGCAAATGGGCTGTTGCATGCTAGTACATAGCTAATAGTGGGAGCTTTCAAAGGACTTGTATATTCAACGTAACTGTGTAGGTGTCATGTAAACTGTTCAGAATGGATTGTAGTTGTTCATGTGGGCATTATTTCTTCAAAGGAGTCAGAAAAAAAGCTGTGTCCAGAATGCACACCAAAAATCAATGCGTCAGGCCTTGTTTAAGGAGTCAGATATTTTACAGACTGGTGCATTTAGATTGTTTTCAGAATTGTAATTGTCTGAAAATTGATTTTCCTCATTTTCTCTTATAAGGCCATCAAGGTACAAGCCAGGTGGGCAAAAAGCCGAAATGTTTGTCAATAAGGGTGAAGCTC
>JADBJO010010980.1:0-2500 GCA_016801955.1 Conus betulinus
GACTTTTCCAGGAAATGATTAATTCTTCCACAGGTTCCAGTGGAATGTCATCTGCTGCCAAGCACAACATGTTTTCCTTCAACCAACCAGCAAAAACCGGAGACAGAATGCATAACCTTTCTTTCTGTTTATTTATGAGTGTATGTATTGTTCTGGACGATACCTTATTATTCGCTGCAACAGGATATAGAAAAAAGGGCAAAACAATACTACGTACAACAATCGAAATATATATATATATATATATATATATTGAATTATAAACAAGCTTGCTCTTATGTCTCAGATTATAGAAATAGGGGGGGTGGTAAGCCTTCATATCTGCAGTGGTAGATGATTCTGCCTAACTGAGTACGTGCTTGAGTGGGTGAATGGGGAATAAATAAATGCTTCTCAAAATGACCTTCAGCAAGCTTATAGTCTCCAAAGAGGGAGACCATCTCCAATGGGGAGAAAGCTCACTAACATATAACTCCTGGTCAGATACCGGTATTTCGAAACCTGATTGTTTCTCCTCAGTGACCGCGGAAAGTGGTAATTTGACTCCTCTGCCTTTTCTGGTTTTAAGAAGAATGCTATAACCGGTAATCAATTGCAATCTTACAGGATGTTGTTGGACAACAAGACATGGTGACAGCAAGAAACTAAACAGGAGAGGAGAGATAATACACGGCAAATTAGAGAAGGGAAAGATACAAGGAGGCAGTTTGACACGAGAGAGAGAGAGGAGAGAGAGAGAGAGGGAGAGAGAGAGAGAGAAGAGAGAGAGACAGGGGGGGAGGACAGACAGACAGACAGACGGGCAGAGAGAGAGAGAGAGAGAGAGAGAGAGACGAGAGAGAGAGAGAGAGAGAGAGAGAGAGAGAGAGAGATTTTGTTTGTTTGTGTGGGGGAAAATAAAGCATATTCGGTGGCATGATGAACTTTGAGGTGAACCACGCTCTTGTCTTGCGATTTAATCATGTCCCTCTTTGTGTTTAATTTTTGTTTTTAAGCAGATTATTATTCTTCTCCTCTTTTCCTTTATTTAGAAGAACAAAAAAATCTCTCTATCTCACTCACTCTCTCTCTCTCTCTCTCTCTCTCTCTCTCTCTCTCTCTCTCTCTCTCTCAAACAAACACCCAGTCCCATCTAAACTGGAAAGCCAATCACTTACTGACTGGATCAATGCACACACACACACACACACACACCACACACACACACACACACACACACCCACCAGAGGAGAGAGATAGAGAGAGAGAGAGAGAGAGAGAGAGAGAGAGAGGAGAGAGAGAGAGAGATTTTGCGTTTTTGTGTTTGGAGGGAAAATAAAGCATATCCGTGGCATGGTGAAACTTTGAGGTGAACCACGCTCTTGTCTTGCGATTTGATTATGTCCTTCTTTGTGTTTAATTTGGTTTTAAAGCAGTTATTCTTCTGTCTTGCCTTTCTTCTCTTAGAAGAACAAACAATCGCTCTCTCTCTCTCTCTCTCTCTCTCTCTCTCTCCTCTCTCCTCAACTCGTCTCCCTCCAATCTCCTCTCCTCTCACTCTTCTCTCAAACAACCCTGCCCCCCGTCTGCCCAAACTGGAAAGCCAATCACTTACTGACTGGGATCAATGCAGAGAGGGGAGAGAGAGAGAGGAGAGAGAGAGAGAGAGAGAGAGAGAAGAGAGAGAGAGAGAGAGAGAGAGGAGAGAGAGAGAGAGATTAAAGTTTAGGAATACGCATAAAACACATTCGTGTTTTTTAACCTGAAGTCACGGGTCAATGCAAAACGATACATTGAAGCTTTGCAATGGAGGAGAAAAAAGATCCTCTCCGACTTCAGCGCGTGTCAAGCCGTGACCTAATGATTTTGTATGATGATGTGAAAAAAAAGCGAGATTTCTCGTTTTTTTTTTTTTTTTTTTTTTTTGTTTTTTTTTTTTTTTTTTTTTTTTTTTTTTTTTTTTTTTTTTTTTTTTTTTTTTTTTTTTTTTTTTTTTTTTTTTTTTTTTTTTTTTTTTTTTTTGTTTTTTTTTTTTTTCTTTTTTTTTTTTTTTTTTTTTTTTTTTTTGTTTCTTTTTTTTTTTTTTTGTTTTTTTATTCTTTTTTTTTGGTTTTTTTTTTTTTTTTTTTTTTCTTTTTTTTTTTTTTTTTTTTTTTTTTTTTTTTTTTTTTTTTTTTTTTTTTTTTTTTTTTTTTTTTTTTTTTTTTTTTGTTTTGGTGGGTTTTTTTTTTTTTTTTTTTTTTTTTTTTTTTTTTTTTTTTTTTTTTTTTTTTTTTTTTTTTTTTTTTATTTTTTTTTTTTTTTTTTTTTTTTTTTTTTTTGCTTGTTTTTTTTTTCTTATTTTTTTTTTTTTGTTTTTTTTTGTTTTTTTTTTCCCACAATTTTTTATTTGTTATTAATACCAATACTTAACTACAAAAACTACAATAAAAGACTGGCAATTTTTCAAAAAAAAACCATCTCTCAAGCCTCATGGAAGTTATTATAGTTGTCCATCATGAGATGATTTGTTTACGTTTGG
>JADBJO010010980.1:32500-34764 GCA_016801955.1 Conus betulinus
GCATAAATATGTCATGATTGATCGGTGATTGTTTGTGATAAACCCGTCAAACACGGAGACGTACATCTATCCAGTCTTATATTTTGCAGTTACACAATCACACTTGATTTCAAAAGACATTCAAATTCTAGTCTACATTCGTTGTATTTTATCTTTAGAGAAGATCATTGAAAAACCAATTGCCAGTTCCCCCCCCCCGTTTTTCAATTGATCTTCTTTCTGAATTGCATTATACTGATTATACTGTTTCATTATGTCACCCAAATACGCGTTTCTAAGTTCTCATATATAACCAGCAAGTGAAATTGAAATGATACCCGGTTTTTATGACCATTTGGGCTTCAGGGAATGTTCTGCTGAAACGTTTACCCATGCAACTGGACAGACGTCCGTCCAAAGTTTTTACCTTCTAGACAGTTAAAAAAACACACCAGATTATGTGGTCTAAAGTTTTTCGAAGTACCTGTCTTATCAAATGTGGGTTTTGAAGTCCGATATATATATATATATATATATCTATATTATATATATATATATATATATTATATATATATAGATGTTGCCTCCCCAAGGGGTTGAGCACTTTAAGAATTTTATTAGGCCATTTTAGTGGTATTTTATATATATATATATATATATATATATATCGTATATATATATATATATATAGAGAGAGAGAGAGAGAGAGAGAGAGAGAGAGAGAGAGAGAGAGAGAGAGAGGATAAGGGTAGCAAAAAGTAGATGGATAGACACACAGGACCAGAGAGAAAGACATAAAAAGACAAGCGAACAGATAGCCAGGATTAGAAACGATCAGACACGAAGAGCAAAGCAGCAGGGAAAAGATGGACGTTGGCTTGGACAAAGACAGACAAGCAGATATGGTCAGGCTAAAGAACGACTGGAGATGAACAGCAAAACAACACAATGACGATGCCATCAGTAGTATGGGCAGTATTGTCATCATGGTAACACGAAATCAGCCCCATAGACCAACCGTGAATTAGAATTCTGCAGACTCTTCCTCTGAACCGACACAAAAGTAGATTAAATAAACACTAGTGAAGCTGGGTGTGCAAACCTCTCTCTCTCTCTCTCTCTTCTCTCTCTATCTCTATCTCATCTATATCTCTCTCTCGCTCCTCTCTCTCCTTCTCTCTCTCGCTCTCAGGATTCCTCTGGAGTGGGACGCTGAAGGTCAAGGATTATGGCTCTACAATGTCTGTCTTTATGTTTTTCTGTGTCTCGTTCTTCCTTTCTTTATTCTTTTTCGTGTTTGAGTCCTTTCATTTTTACCCCCCACCCGTTTCTCTTCTTTTCATGCTTTTCCTATTTTTTTTTCTTGGTGCTTCCGCCTTTTTTTTTCCTTTGTTTCCCTTCTGTTTTAATCTTTTTCATTGTGAGGTGTTGGACAATCACTACCTCCTTCATCCCTCTTCCCTCTCCAATTCTTTTTTACTTCTGTCTGTCTGTCTGTCTCCCTCTCTCTCTCGCCTCGCGCGTCGCTGTTCTCTTTCTTCCTGTGTTGCGTCTGCATGCCTGTCTCTGTCGCCTGCCTGGTATGTCTGTAGGCTGCGTCTATCTCATCGCAATAGCTCTCGTCATTCTCACATAAAATGACACAAAAACATAAACAAAAATCAAGGAAGAAACGCAACGAATCCACCAGGTTCATCCACAGCACGCACGCATTGCAACGCACCGCACACATCACACACAAAAGAAAGAAGAAAGACATGACTAGATCCAGACACCCACACAAAAAAAACACACACAAACAAGCGTTCATCAACTATACACCACCAAACAGAAACCAAACCACTAAACACAACCACCACGGCCCACATACACACCCCAGAAAATGACCTCAGGAATGCACCAGGATGAAGAAAATTGCCCATTTATTGTGTAAACAATGTGAAGAGGCCAGAACTTGGCTAGATTGGAAGGTAAACAAGTTATTTGTTAGAGATGTCTTTTTCTTTATCTACGTGGGAATTATTTGGTTTGGTGTTTGGTTCTCTGTGGTTCCGGGTTACAATATATGTATGCAGAATAAGTTGTATTTTCAAGCTTGGTACGGATTCTTCGTCTGTGGTTGATTGTTTCTCTCATAGTGTTTTTAGGTTAGTTTGTTTGAGCCTGGCTTCTCTCATATATGTATGACTTTACCGTTACCTTAAGTCATCCAATACATGACCATGATTAGACCATGACGGCAGAGTTGAGTTCGGGCCATTGACCAATTGAGATCTGGATGAAAA
>JADBJO010010980.1:35228-40228 GCA_016801955.1 Conus betulinus
GAGACATTTGTGGTCGGTGAACTTTCAACTGGTGTGAATACAAATTGAAAGACTTCGGGTATGTCCGTTTTTGGGGGGGGGGGGGGGGGGGGAAGGGGGGGGACGGGGGCTTTGGGTCGGGACTGACGGTGGGTTGGGTGAAGGGCATAGGGGACAGGGGAAAGCTTGACGGTTTGCGGTTTCTCATGACGTCACCACTTTTAGGGGTCAGCTAAAACTGTTGGCCATGGCCCCCTCCCGTTCCAGGTTTCTTCTGTTCTGTATCTCATGGAGTTCATTTCATGTGTTTATTTCATTATCTGTTTGTTTATTATGTATTTATTGCTCCGTTCCAGCTTTCTTCTGTACTTTATTTCATGTAGTTAATTTCATGTGTTTATTAATTATCTGTTATTTAGTTATGTATTTATTGTTCCGTTCCAACTTTCTTCTGTTCTTATCTCATGTACTTAATTTCATGTGTTTATCTAATTATCTGTTTATTTACTTATGTATTTATTGTTCTGTTCCAAAATTTCTTCTGTTCTTTATCTCATGTACTTAATTAATGTGTTTATCTAATTATCTGTTTATTTGTTTATGTATGTATTGTTCCGTCCCAACTTTTTTCTGTTCTTTATCTCATTGTAGTTTATTCCATTTATTTATTTTTTTTAAATTTATTTATTTATTTTTTTTTTTTTTTTTCATTCTGACTTTCTTCTGTTCTTATCTCACGTAGTTTCTTTTACTATTCATTCAGTCAGTCATTTGTTTACTTATATATGTGTTCATCTATTTATTTACTTTATCTGTGTATTCATTATTACTGCTTCATCTTCGGGCCATCTCGGTAGTGCCACTACTACCATACGGCTTCACCCCGGCTCCTTCACCACTCCCCCCCCTCCCCCTCCCCTCCCCCCCCCCCCCCCCCCCCCCCCCCCCCCAACACACCACCACACTCACAGGCTTGTCACCATCCCAGCAGCAACAACATCAGACACAGCAAATCAGTGTGAGGCCCTCTGGAGGAAACCCATCAGAGGGAGACTCCGCACGGCATGCTCTCGAGCCACTTTGGTGGACTTGGCCGGAGCACAGTGGCGCCTGTTCTGATCCAGCAAGTTGCACACCACCGCTCTTCAAGCCTCTCTGTAGATGCCAGTGATTGGCTAGTCGCAGACTGGCATTGTCAGCGAGCGCCGCGCCCCCTCTCGGACCTTCGCTACAACGTCTGTCCAACGACAACTCTGCAGGGCATTTGCCTGCAGTGACTGTTTTCAGCATGGCCAAGGGTGTAGGGTTATACCTACATACATCCTCCCTTTCCCCCCCCTCCTCTCTCTCTCTCCTCTCTCTCTCTCTCTCTCTCTCTCTCTCTCTCTCCCAGCCCCCCCCAAGAGAGAAGACAATCTCGTGACGGGAAGAAGCGTTTTCGTGGATTATTCGTGGAGCTTCAATCTGTCCATGAATTATCTTCCCTTACATGGGTGCATGCTGGATATTGCTGGGCATGGTTGAGGAGAGGAACCAGAGGGCACCACAACAGTCACCCCATGAAGAAATGATACAGAAACTGCAATATTTTTTTAAATGAAGGGAGAGATTTCCTTTCGTGCCTCATCCTCCCCACACAGACGCTTTTAATCCCCCCCCCCCCCCCCCCACCACCCCCACCCACCCGAACTCTCTAACTATCATTCCTAATTTTTCACAACCAGACATTTGTTGTGATGGAGCAAAACTGAAGCCATTGCTCTTGTAGTGCGATTAAAATCAGGCAGATTAAAGACATGGAGAGAGAGAGAGAGAGAGAGAGAGAGAGAGAGAGAGAAGAGAGAGAGAGAGGAGAGAGAGAGAGAGAGAGAGAGAGAGAGACAGACAGACAGACAGACAGACAGAGAGAGAGAGAGAGAGGAGAGAGAGAGAGAGAGAGAGAGAGAGATATCCATCATCAACATCATCATCATCATCATCATTATCATCAATAGTACATCGTACATTGTTTTTAGGCCGTGTTTTTTTTTTTTTTTTTTTTTTTTTTTGTTTTGTTTTGTTTTGCTTTTTTTCATCGCTAGATCACCTTTTAAACATTATCACACGATGAAATGTGGACCAACAAAGAAACGTCACACAAATGCCACTGACGAAGAGAAATGACCAACACATTTCAGTGGCAGAAAAAAATCTACCCACACTACCATCATCACGTGTGAGAATAGCGGGATTAAAGGGGAGGGAAGGGGGTGAGTGAGTGAGTGAGTGAGTGCATGTGTGTGTGTGTGTGTGTGTGTGTGTGTGTGAGTGCGTGCGTGTGTGTGCGTGCGCGCGCGCGCGCGCGCGCGCGCGCGCGCGTGTGTGTGTGCGTGTGTGAGAGAGAGAGAGAGAGAGAGAGAGAGAGAGAGAGAGTATGTGTGTGTGCGTGCGTGCGTGCGTGTGTGTGTGTGTGAGAGAGAGAGAGAGAGAGAGAGAGAGAGAGAGAGAGAGAGAGAGAGAGAGAGAGCACAATTTGACCACTAGTCGACTGATCTTAAACCGAAACAGATCACTAGTGTATATGTGCACATGAGAGACATGTTGGAAGAGAGGGGTGTGTGTGTGAAGGGCGTGGTAGAAGGGTGGTGGCGGTGTAGTGTAAGAGTGCGTGTGTGCGTGTGTACATGCATGTGAGTGAGTGAGTGTGTGTGTGTGTGTGTGTGTGTGTGTGTGTGTGTGTGTGTGTGTGTGTGTGTGTGTGAGTGTGAGTGTGCATGCTGCTTCTCTCTCTCTCTCTCTCTCTCTCTCTCTCTCTCTCTCTCTCTCTCTGTGTCAGTCTGTCTGTCTGTCTGTCTGTGTCTGTCTGTCTGTCTGTCTGTCTCTCCTCTTGCACGCTTCTAGATGTATTGTCTAATTTCAATTTATATTGCTATCGTCACTAAAGGCGAAGAATTCGTGTGAAAAAAAAGAAAACGTTCCAGCCAATATGTTGTTCTCGCGAAAAAAAAAAAAAAAAAAGAAAAAAAAAAAGAAAAAAAAAAAATTGCTTTGTACTCCCCACTCCCCCCCCCCCCTCTCTCTCTCTCTCTCTCTCTCTCTCTCATTATTTACTTTGTTTAATGACCTAATATCTAATCAGGAGGTGCTATCAAGTGTAAACAAACTTTAAAACGGGTATCTGGCATTTGTAAATGTTTACATGATTTTGTTCTTTTCGTTTGCATGGTTAGAACAAGGGGTTAGCTGTGTCAGTAGTTTCTTGGCTTGTCTCAAGCAACGAACAATAGATTGCAGATAGCAGGGACTGACATAGCCATATTCAAAACAGCGAACGATTGTCATTATCTAGACTGCTGAAAAGTAATTATTTAGTAGAAACAGAAGCTTATCTGTCTGTGAACTTGAATAGATTTGTCAGGTCTGAACTAACCAAATTCAGGTTTGGTGTTGGATATTGCTGTACATCGTCAACGATATAATACCCATAGAGAAAAGGATTTGTTGTGTCCATTGTGTCAATCTGGTAGGGAAGATGAACTTCATTTTGCATTCGTATGTCCTGTTCTGGCAGATCTACGACAGAAACTTATTCCGTTAAAATATCATCGACGTCCAGCACTGTTCAAGTTAGTCGGTCTTTTTTGTCATTAAAAAAAAAAAAATACAACGTTGCAAGGAACCTTGCTTTATATCTGTACAAATCATTTAAAGGAAGGAGCAACTGGACCTAGGTAGTCTGCATATGTTGAGAATGTTTAAATTTTTGTGATAAAATACCTTGTTTAATTATGTTCCTTTATTACTCACCCCCTTCAAATGGGGCTGTGGCCTTTCTGAATAAATTTTCGTTATTGTTTCGTTATTGTTTTCCTCTTGCACTCTTTTACATGTATTGTCTAATTTCAGTTTACATTGCTATCGTCACTAAAGGTGAAGAATTCGTGGGGAAAAAACAACAACAACAACAACAACAACAACAACAACAACAACAAAACCGTTTTCCAGCCAGTATGTTGTTCTCGGAAAAAAAAAACCTTGCTTTGTACCCCCCCCCCCCCCCCCCAACCCAACTCTTTTTCCCTCCCTACCCCACTCTCTCTCCCTCCCTCCCTCCCTCTCTCTCTCTCTCTCTCTCTCATTATTTACTTTGTTTAATGACTTAATATCCTAATCAGGAGGTGCTATCTAGTATAAACAAACTTGAAACGGTTAAAAGCGCTGGTGCAGACTACATCATTAGTGAGATGTTAAAAAAAATGCAGATACTACTGTGGTAAAATTGTTCTTGTTATTCTATACAATAAAAATCGTTTGAAAATGGATTTTTTTTCTTTTAGAATGGGCAAAGTCCATTATAATTCCAATTCACAAAAAAGAGGATACAAACAATCCTGATAATTACAGAGGGATAGCATTAAATAGTTTAATAAGTAAAATATATACTCATATTTTAAACAGAAGACTGACTAAGTGGGCGGAAAAAGATGAGATGATCATTGAAGAGCAAGCAGGTTTTAGGGCTAGGTATTGCACACTAGAGACATATTTACCTTGTATGCTTAAGAACAAGAACTATCTCCACGTAATAGAAACTGTTGTCGCTTTTGTGGACTTTAAAAAAAGCATTCGATTCTGTGAACAGGAATATTTTGTAGAATGTTTTAGAGAAAAACGGGTGTGAACGGCAAGCTATACATGGTACTTAGAAGCATTTACGCTTCAGTACTTGTATGTGTACGTGATAGATGTGTATACTCCGATTTTTTTTTAATGTCCAAGGGGAGTCAAACAGGGCTGCTTCCTAAGTCCACAGTTGACGAACTTGCCATTGAAGTCTCAAAAAAAAGTAGACACGGTATTCAAATGATTCTTGACGCGAACGAATTGTTCTTGATGTTGTTTGCTGATGACCTTATTATTTTGTCAGACACCCCCATAGGACTGCAAAATCAGTTAGATGTTCTTAAACAGGAAGCTGATATTCTGCAGCTGACAGTAAACTTAGAAAAGACAAATGTTATGATTTTCCGCAATGGAGGTCA
>JADBJO010010980.1:45228-68174 GCA_016801955.1 Conus betulinus
GGATACAGAAAGTTGATTCATGTATAGGCCATTGCCAATCGTGAAGGGGGGCATATAACACAGAGAGAGAGAGAGAGAGAGAGAGAGAGAGAGAGAGAGAGAGAGAACGAAACAATTTATTGCTTTAAAGCGGTACAGCTTCCTCAGCAATACGATTCGATCGACCATCATGAAACTGAACTCGGTGCATGTTCGTCTGACATGGAAACCGTGAAAAACTGTTCTTTTTCCAGACACAGTTCTGACCTATTTCATGTCACTGGTGTACTGGTCACGCTGATTCCGTTTGCAGCGTGAGTCTTGAGCCCAGGCTGTCAGCCCAGGTAGGACAGGATCAGGCCGTGTAGCGTCTCCAGCGTCCGTGCGGCAAGTGCTTGGGTGTTAAGGTGGTGTGTTCGGTCAACACGTTTTCCTCGGCGAAGACTGGCCGATTTTGTTCGTTCAATTGTCGACATGGGCCTGTCATCTTGTTTGACAGACCAGAAGAAACAATCATTGTCATCAGATGTGCATGGAAACGCCAACACCAGATCGTCCGATTCACAGAGTAATATGTCCGATTCACTTGTACGATCAAAAGCAACGTTTCTTGATCTATCATCGGTGTGTTGGCAGGCCAGGTCACTGCCCCAAGCTTTTCATGTGTGGGATGAAGGATATGAACTCCTGAGTGAAAATCCATGGAAGGATATTCGTTAATCTTTACTTGTTTTCATTTTCATTTTCCGCTACAATACCCACTGAAATCGTTTTGTTGTGATGCAGTGTTGGCTCAGCCGGAGAATATATTTAGTTAAATTAACCCTCTCTCTCTCTATTTCCCCACAGTAGACCATATTTTCACACTAACATCTATGATAAGTAACTGCCTATACGGCAGAAGAAGAAGTAAATAGTATGTAGCCTTCATTGATTATCAGAAAGCGTTTGATACAGTAAATAGAGAAAAACTTTGGGAAATCCTACAAAAACACAAAATATCTATGAAGATGATTAACATGCTAAAAGCTATCTATAAAACAGTACAAGCATGTGTAAGACATGGAACTGAATTAACAGATTTCTTTGAATGCCCACACAGGAGTGAAACAAGGGTGCTTACTGTCCCCCATAATCTTTTCATTACTAATTACAGAAGTTGCAGACAATGTTACAGCTAAAGGAAGACACGGATATCAATCTCTTACCCGGAAAGGCAGAAATATTTTCACTTTTATTCGCTGATGACATAGCTTTAATAGCAAGAACACCAGCAGGCCTGCAAAACCAAATTAAGAACTACAGGAAGCCTCAGACTGCATTGGACTAAAGGTCCAGCTCCAAAAAAAACAAAAATCATGGTCTTTAGAAAAGGAAGATACCTTAGCAGACTAGAAAAATGGAGCTACAAAGGGGAAGAAATTGAGGTAGTAAACAGCTACAAATACTTAGGTTTCACTCTAACGACTAAACTCTCAGTAGATATTTCACTTTCAGAATATGCAGGAAGGGCGAAAGGGAAAATAGGTGAAATAATGAAAACAATGTATAGCTTAGGGACACTTAGATATAAATATGTTTTTTAAGCTGTTTGATACACAGGTCAAGCCACTGCTACTGTACGCAGCAGAAGTATGGGGTTTGACTCGTTATTCAGCGGTGGAAAATATACATCTATTTGCATGTAAAAGATACATGGGGGCAGGGAAGAAAAAAACGCCAAACAATTTAGTATACGGAGAACTAGGAAGATATCCGATGAGTATAGATAGTTCAATAAAAGCAATTAGATATTGGTTCAAATTAATGAAGATGACTCCAGACAGGATACCTAGACAAGCGTATGAAAGAGAAAAAACAGAAACTGACAAACCACAGAACTGGGCACTGGAAATTAAACGCTGCTTGGATATGTATGGCTTCTCTGGAGTTTGGTTGAATGAAGGCGTAGGAAACGAGCAAAGAGTTATGATAACACTAAACAAAGAATCATAGATTGTTACAAACAGTACTGGCATAACAGAATAGCGAATAGTGAACGATTTATAACATATAATACGTTTAAAACTACACCAAACTGAAGAATACTTACGCGCAATCACAATTGCGAAGTTCAGAAAAGCATTGACAAGACTACGATTAGGAGGAATAAACGAACTGCATGGCAATAAAAATATATAGACAATCAGCTATAACAAACATGCCCCTTCTGCCCAACAGTAGAAACAGGAATGCACTTCTTAATGCGGTGTCCAAATTACAGGCAATTACGAACAAAATACATTTTCAAACACTTTAGTAACAGAAACACAATCACACTGAAAGTCTGCTACAAAATGATAACACTGAAATCATAAGAGATATTGCAATGTATATCTTCTATGCCTTAAAAGCCAGAGAAACCCATATGTAATAGTAATACTGACGATATAGGAAGAATAGAAATTCTAATCAGAAAAACAAAATATGTTACAATCAACGTTTCAATCAAAGTTTTTGTCATGTTGAAATGTATGTTGCGTACTCCTGTGGACGGGCCGAGGGTCCCACAATAAATGGCGCGGCGCGAAAGCGCGCGTCAAGAGTCAAGAGTCAAGAGAGTCTCTCTCTCTCTCTCTCTCTCTCTCTCTCTCTCTCTCTCTTCAAAGACAGTATTTACCGTGTTCGCTTCATGGAGTGGAAGAAGGTGATTAGACAGAACGAATGGCACACAGAATAAACTACCAGCCATTCGACATTACTATCTATAGTAAATAGAGGGTGGAGGGAGGGGCGGACAATGTCGGTAGATATTGGAACAGATTTCCTTTCTGATCTATTGAGCGAAAGACACTGACAATATCTCTGGTTTGTATCGAAGTTTAAAACTGGTTATAAACGGCGAGAACATAATCTGGGTTAACTCCCTTTGGTTTTGTAACTCTCTCTCTCTCTCTCTCTCTCTCTCTCTCTCTCTCTCTCTCTCTCTCTCTCTCTCTCTCTCTCTCTCTCAGCGATGTCTTTTTTCTGTTCCCTCGGTTTTTAATTGTGTTTTCAATCAAAGAAAAAATAACATTTTATCGATCCAGATGGAGCTGCTCATCTTTATAGAAAAAAATGTCACTAGCAAACTTAGTACCATTTCTGACCATAACAATATTGTTAACGAATGTTCTTTCTGGTTTACAATTAGTAAATGTTAAGATGGTCTGGATAAAGACACTCTCGCTGTAGTCGTGTATACTTCACCTGAGGGAAACAGATACAACAGTTCTGATCTTTTAAACCAACTTAGCAATTCAATTTGTTGACCTGAAGAGCTGCAAAAACTGTCACATCTTGTTATTATATACACAAGATGTAATGGCGATTTTCTACGTAACGATTCACACACTGGCATAACTGACAGGCTATAAGTTTTTTCCCGATGCTATTTGTGAACCATGTAGGCATAACAGATACTCGTAGTATAAACGTCAGATAAACAGTTACAGCTCTCGTTTATCAAAAGTTAGCAAATCACACTCATTGCTTGTATATAATGGCAGAATTCCGCGGCACGAGTTGAGGGCATCGGTGCTTTGATTGGCGATTCATATTTGTTGACAGATTATTCGTTAGTACATATATGCACTGCGACTTGGGGCAAAATTATGGTTCGACGGCCCTTGTCGGCGAAAAGGATCTGATTATTTCAGAGTGAAAGTAAGACTTAAACGAAAGAATAACGAGAAGAATGTTTATAAACTTGAAATCAAAAGCACGGACTATATGAAAAAAAAGCGAAATTCTGTCAGTCAAATGAAACAGAAAGTTCGGACAGAAATTAAACAGACGAGAGCGGGAAACTACAAAGAATTCTAGGAACGAAAAACAATATCGTCCCAAGTCTGTTTGCCATACTAAATTAAAGACATTGCTAGAACATTCCAAGCTTTAGGATTGTACACAAGAAGAAAACCAAGACAACCCACCGACTGTTTGAGATTGATTGCCTAATGCTTATGTTGTAGATGTTCCAATAGAAATAGAAGAAGTTGAAAGACTTGTTTAACTCCTGAAAAGCGGAATGTCTACCGGAGTGTACGTGGTATAAACAAGTATATACAATAGTAATTTCTCAAGGCACAGAATGTTTTGTAAGTCATTTGATAAAGTTCTAGATTCGGCGACATGCCGGAACAACGGACGACTGGTTTTAATCAAACCACTTGGTATGGTGAAAAGGAAGTAGGCCTAATGCGGGTTGTGATAACGACAATGGTATCACTTTTTCAAGTTGTGCTAGGAAATTGTCTACCAGCATATTAAGGATAGACGCTCCGACGTTATTGAACGCAACAGAATTTTACTAAGTAAACAAGCTGAGTGTAGAGAAAATTATCCTCCTATCGATCACGCATTCATATTGATACCTCTCACTGACATTTCCAGCAGCAAAAATAAACTGCGGTTCTGTACATTCATCGACTTCAAAAAGGCTTTTGACTCAGCGTGGCTCTATGGTTTAATGAAAAAAAACCAACATATTTTAGAAAACATAAGTAGTCGGATTTCAAGCTTGATCATAAAAATGAATGACCGCACCAAGTCATGTGTATTCAACGACTGAAACAAATCGGATTGTTTGGTTGTTGTAGAGTACATCAAGGGGGAACTTATCTCCTTCGCTGTGTTCTTTTATTTACATAATTAGAAGAACTTTTTGTTACAAATGATTGTTTTGCCATTGGTACTGAGAACAAAAATGCCCGCGATGAGGAGGGATGATGAAGGAGGGGGCAGGGGGGGGGGGGGGGGGGGGGGGGGGGGGAGAGAAAGAAATACGCGATTCGGCAAATCGTTGTCAACCTTCTGGCGATTTTAGTGGCAAACACACTTCAACGTCTATAAACCTGAAGCGACGCACACACAGACCTAACCGCTAACTATGTCCATGGTCTCACGGACGTGTTTTTTCTGATGTTCCCACCCCGTATCAAACGGCGTCGTGCTCAGGCGTAAGTGATGAGAACACGGATAGGAAAACCCAGGAGGAAGCCCTTTGCAGCATTACCCTCTAAATCTTGGGAATCCATTGCGGTTGGGGCGAGTTTTGACGTGAGGGTTAGGAATTCAAAGAAAGGGGGTGGGGGTGGGCGGTCCGGAGGTTCTTTGTTAGTGGGGGATACGGATTAACGTACCCAAGATATCATCTTTGTCAGGAGGGGGTGGGGGGTGGGGGATGAAAGCGTGATTTCCCAGTCCCTAAATTCAAAACCGATGAAACGTCAACAAGTAATTGTATACGGACATGTTAACTGTGATACATGTGTGAATATTTGTCACAGGGGGAATTGATAGCGCGCAGAAAGGGATGGAGGGCGAAGAGTTTTGTGTGTGTGTGTGTGTGTGTGTGTGCGTGCGTGCGCGCGCGCGTGCGCGTGTGTGTGTGTGTGTGTGAGGATTGTGAGGGTCTTGTGCACGATTTGTTAACCGACATTGAACTGGACACATTCGGATGCTTCTACTGGGGTTGATAAACGTGTACCTGATGATACACCGAATGTTTTTCACGCACATAACGAAAGAATGAATGAAAGTGTGTTTCCTTCTGTGTTTGATAAATGTTTTTCTTCTGAATTTTGTGTGCATAGTGAAAGAGTGATGAAAACAATCTGTCCTCTTCATTGAATACATGTTTATCTTGCCAAGGTTCCGTATAAAATGAAGGATTGGTGGAAAATATTTTATCTCCTTTGACACATGGTCACTATTCGGCAGATGTTGGTATAGGCAATGGAAAAATGATTGAAAGAATGTACGGAGATGTTTTACCATTTTTTCGTCAAATGTATCACTTCCTTCTAAACTTAGAACACAAAACAAAACAGAGAATGCAAATGTGAATGAAAATGGTTTTGTTTCATCGTCAAATGGGTTTTTTTTCTCTAAAGTGTTTGTACATAATCGGAAGGAAAGTGAGAATTTGTTATCTTCAACACTGAATGAAAGCGTCCCTTCCGAAGTTTGTGAACATGGTTTAAGAAAGGACGAAAATGATTTGTGTTCCATGGGGAACAATCGTTCTTCTGCCTGTACTGATTTTCACATACCAAGCTTTATCCCATTGTCTATATCAAATTGTCAGTGTAGTGTCTGATAATAGAAGAGAAACAGCAATTTTGAATGATTAAGATAATTTTACAGAAAGCGTCTGTGGTGTGCATTTGACTGGTACGAACGGAAATCATATCTAATTTTTGCATTAGAACATGAATGGCTTTCTCTCTAAACTGTCTGATAAAACGTATATAACGTCTTTTAATTTTGTTTGTCTAGTAAAAACGTTTGTTGAAAATTTATATTCAAAGGTATTCAGCAATTATAAAGTCTTCTGTAAACCAGCCGTTCAGTTTACGATACACGGACGAAGATCGGGAGGACTCTGTGTCTTATCTAAATGGAATTTTTACCTTTTGTACAAACACTACCAATTGATCTAGACAATCCCATTATGTTCAATATTTCTAAAAATGTATTTGGTATGACAAAGAATGTTCTTTATGTAAGCACATATGTACTTCCAGAAAATTCACCGTACTTTGTTTTTTTATGGTATTGATAATGGCATAAGTTATTTGGAAAACTCTCTCTCTCTCTCTCTCTCTCTCTCTCTCTCTCTCTCTCTCTCTCTCTCTCTCTCTCTCTCTCTGATATCATGCTCAGTATGCCTGATACGTATTTACCTCTGGCTGGAGACCTAAATAGCAGAATTTCTAACATTTGTCAGGAATTTCCAACCAAAAATTGTCTTTTTAATTTGCATAACGACACCTTTATAAATAGATTTTCCTAAGACAAGACAGTGAACAGATATGGTACGCTCTTGTTAAACATGTGTACTGCGTTAGATCTGTGCGTTTTAAAAGGTGTGTGCGACGGCGACCGTCAAGGTCGTTTCACATACATTTCAGAGACAGGGAATAGTGTGAATGATTATTTGATAACTTCCTACGACATGTTTAATGCTATTAATATATGTGCAGTCTCTGTGTGAATGAACGAATTGAGTCTGACCATCTGCCTCTCGTATTCCACATAAACTCACTTTTTGAAGTAAGAAATTGAAAAGGTATAAAAAAAACATACAAGTTATAGATAAGTATAAATGGCAAGATAAATATGCTAATACTTTCTGTGATCTAATGAACAGTCAGCATTCATTGTCAATGCTGGAGAAAGCAATTACTCTGATCGATGATGACATTAACGCCGCTTTGAATATATTTTAATGCTTGTATAAAAGATCAAGCAGAGTGCATGTGGAAACAAATAAGAGTAAATGACACTCAGCAGAATGATGACTGGTTTGATCATGAATGTTATAAAACCAAGAGAGACGTGAAATAACTTCTAAGAATATCTAGAAAAATACATTATACGATAAAGACAGAGACGTTTATTGTAAAGCTCGAAGGAATATAAGAATCTTTTAAACAGGAAGGAAAAGGAATATAATTCTTCTTTGTTATGCAATTTAGTTACCTCAGTCAGTTGAAGATCAACAAGAGTTTTGAAAACATATGCGCAGAATATCAGTAAAGGAAAGTAGTACGCACACCAATACCTCTATCAGCGATAGGGATAGGCATTTCAGAGATCTTGTCAAAAAAGATACAGAAGAAGACGCAGAAGAAATAGAAGAAGATAGGACTTTTCTTGATTCTAATAGCGATGGCAGGGTTCCTCGACAGAACAATAACTAGAACAGAAGTGATCTCTGCAATTAAAAAATCTCAAGAACTAAAAAGCTGCAGGCCCTGACGGTATTATTGGTGAATTATTTAAAAATGCCGGAAATATCGTAAATGAGTTCTTCGTCAGATTTTTCAATGCACCTTTTTTGTCAAAGGGATATTCACTGATAGCTGGACTAAATCGATTATACTGCCACTTATTTAAGAAAGGTGAAGTCAATGATCCAAGTAATTACAGAGGCATACCATTTAGTGATAAAAGTACTAAATTATATAGCTCTATAATTAACTGTAGACTGCAAAAGTGGGTTGGACTTAATAATAGCACAGGTGCGTGGCAAGCGGGTTATTCAATTATCGATCAAATGTTCACACTTTTGGCTATTATACAAAAACAGTTTTCATGAAATCGGAAATTATAATATTATGTGGCCTTCACTGACTTCGAAAAAGTATTTGTTTCCGTATCTAGAAGATTACTTTGGCCAATACTTCAAAGAATGGAATAAACGGTAAAGTATACTAATGTATCGAGAGCATGTATAATTGTGTAAAAGCAGAGGCTAGGTGTGGTAGTGGTGCTGAATTTACAAATAACATAGTTTGTACAAAAGGTGTAAAGCAAGGAGATGCATGTAGTCCTGTTTTATTTTCCTTGTTTACCAACGAATTGGCACAAGAAATCGTAGAGAAGGGAAGACATGGTGCAACACTGTCTCCAGATACAGTTGAATTATTTATTTTGTTGTTGGCAGATGACATAGCTTTGTTGTCAGTGACACTGGTTGGCCTTCAGACCCAGGAGAGCAATTTATGTGATGCAGCTTCTAAAACTCCAACTTAAGATTAATATGAAAAAGAACAAGGTTGTGGTATTTAGATAAGGAGGGCACCCTGCAGCACGAGAGAGATGTTTTTTTTTAATGGTGAGCAAATGGCTGTCGTTAACTGTTATAAATATCTTGGTATTTATTTTTCTACCCGATTTAGTTTTGTGGCTGCGTGTACAGATCTCGCGAGCAGAGCGATATATGCTTTGTTATTAATTCTGCAACGATTGTTCGTACTGAATAAAATTCGCTGCGAGTATTATTAAAAAATATATAATATACTCGAGTGCAACCAATTGCTCTCTATGGTGCTGAACTGTGGGGGCTGGATACTACCGCCGTTCATGTTGAAAAAGTTCACTTTGTATGCTCTAAAGAAATTTTTTTAGGAGTCCGCATGAAAACGCCTAATGAACTTGTTTATGGAGATATTGGACGTCACCCTATTATTACATAAATTCAAGTGTACAGTGTATCAGATACTGGCTAAAGATATCACGGATGAGTGATAACAGATTACCTTTGAAAGCTTATAAAATGCTACTTCGGTTGGATTCACGAGGCAAAACCACATGGGCGTCAAATGTTCGTAAGACCCTATTTCTAAATGGTTTTGGATTTGGTGGCTAAACCAGGGTGTCGAAAATGTGGGATATTTTTTGCAAGTGTTTCGTCAAAGACTTATTGATAATAGATGGCAAAATTTGCATGAACATGTTCTGGAAAGTGATAGATTTACATGGTACAGATCGTTTGAATCATCAAATAATTGCGAAACATATCTTTCACTTGATATAGACAGACATATAAAAAATACATGACGAAGTTCAGATTTGGTGTTTCGGATATAGCAATGCATCGTCGATGGTATAACGTAGTTTCTGACTGCAATCTCACATGCCCGCTGTGTGGAAAGGCACATCATAACGAAACACACTTTCTGTTCGTCTGCTCTGTCTTCAGTGACCTAAGGCAGGGATATATTCCATTTGAATATCATGCAAATCCATGTGAGCTTTGTGTGACTCTGTCAATAACGAATGAAAATAACATTATTGTGTGGAATTTGTGCATGTATTTACATAAAGCCTTTTCAGAGGCGAGCTGTTATGGCTGGCTAACAAATGTATAATCACGCGATATTACATGGATATGGACATCCTAGTACGGAGTTAATATCTGGGTCAGTAGATTAGACTTCATGCACATGTGTAGTAGATTGTAATACATGCATTTGAGTATCATTTTATTACTTTTGTTACCCCTTTCATTCTAGTAATATTTTGTGTTGGTGTTGCTGTCACACTTATCAGCCCGGCACAATAGTGTGATGTCCACAAGGGGCGTACGGCCTCAAAGCGAAGAAGGTCGGCCCCCCCCCCTCCCCCATCCCCCGCCCCCCGCTTCTTGCTCCGCTGGTCTCTCCTTAAATTAATCGCAAACGCTCCACACCCATGCACTACTCCCCGCACCTATCCGATCTCACCTCCTCTCCTTCCTTATAAGACCACTTTGCCGTGTCATCGTCCTTAGTCCTAATAATCTCCGCCACCTCCACACTCCTCGTCCCCCCCCCCCCCCCCCCCCGTCCTTTCTGTCCTGTCTGTCTGTATGTCTCTCTCTCTCCATCTCTTACTCCGCATTTCACTCTCAAAAACCCCCCCACCACAAACCCCCCCCCCCAACAAAAAAAAAAAAAAAAAAAAAACCCCGACCCCTTCAACTCTCCACCAACTTCAAAAAAAACAACCCCCAACAAAAGAAAACCCCCCAAAAAAAAAAAAAAAAAAAAAAAAAAAAAAAAAAAAAAAAAAAAAAAAAAAAAAAAAACTTTGTTCTGGCTCTGTCTGTCGTCGTCTCTCTGTCTGTCTGTCTCCTCTTTCTGTCTTCTCTGTCCTTTCCTTCTGTCGAAAAAAAAAAAAAAAAAAAAAAAAAAAAAAAAAAAAAAAAAAAAAAAAAAAAAAAAAAAAAAAAAAAAAAAAAAAAAAAAAAAAAAAAAAAAAAAAAAAAAAATCACAAAAAAAAAAAAAAAAAAAAAAAAAAAAAAAAAAAAAAAAAAAAAAAAAAAAAAGCCGGCCGTCTGTCTGTCTGTCTGTCTTCTTCTGTCTCAAAAAAAAAAAAAAAAAACAAAAAAACATAAAAAAAAAAAAAAAAAAAAAAAAAAAAAAAAAAAAAAAAAAAAAAAAAAAAAAAAAAAAAAAAAAAAAAAAAAAAAAAAAAAAAAAAAAAAAAAAAAAAAAAAAAAAAAAAAAAAAAAAAAAAAAAAAAAAAAAAAAAAAAAAAAAAAAAAAAAAAAAAAAAAAAAAAAAAAAAAAAAAAAAAAAAAATTAAAAAAAAAAAAAAAAAAAAAAAAAAAAAAAAAAAAAAAAAAATATAAATATATATATATATATAATATATCAGTTATATATATATGATTATTTATGATATTATTATTTATTATATATTATTATTATTATTCTATGACTGATGATGCTGAGGCTGATGCTGATGTTTACTTATATTATTCTTCTTACAAAGCCTAACTCTATCTCTTATGTTTCTGTCTCTGTCTGTATGTCAGTCCTCTCTGTCTGTCTGTCCCTGTCTGAGTCTCTCTGTCTGTATGTCGGAGAACCAAGCTCCTCCTCCTCCTCTCCTTCTTCTCTTCTTCGTCTTTACCCCCCCTAACGCTTTTTTTTCTGTCTCTGTCCTCTTGTCTTGTCTGAATCGTGCGTTCTGTTCTGTCTGTCTGGCTGGCTGTCCTGCTCTCTCTCTCCTCTCTCTCGTCTCTCTCCTTCTCTTCTCCTCTCTGCCGGATGATGTAAATTAACTTTAAAAAAAAAAGAAGAAAAGAAAGTTCCTTTCCTTTTCCTCTCTCTTGTTGCACCTAGCCAATAACTTTTCACTTTCAAAACCCGTCCCTTGTCAATTAACGCTTTCTTCAAACTAAATGTGAAGGCCGATCGGTTTGGGGGGTGATACTCAAAAATAGATACACGTGATTCGTCGTAACGAAATCTCCTGTGTCGTCCTTTCTTTCCCCTTTTGTCACGTCACTGTGCTTACGATTCTCTCCCTATTCTGTATCTACAGAGATAGGGCTTGGTGGGGGCTGGAGGAGAAATTCGGATTCGCTCTGATGTGGTCACCCCATATGTAGTCATGTTGTGCTCTGACCCATGCCTCCAGACCAGAAACCTCCACATCCTTGAGGTCTGATGTGTGTTGTGTGTGTGTGTGTGTGTGTGTTGTTGTGTGTGTTTGCTGTGTGTGTGTGTGTTGTGTGATGTGGTGTTCAAGGTGTGTGTGGGGTGTGTGGTGTGTGTGTGTGTGGTGTGTGTGTGTGTGTTTTGTGTGTGTCGTGAGTGTGCGTGTGCGTGTGTGTGTGTGTGTGGTGTGTGTGTGTGTGTGTTGTGTGTGTTGTGTGTGTGTGTGTGTGCGTGTGTGTGTTTGGTGTTGTGGGTGTGTGTGTGCGTGAGTGTGTGTGTGTGTGGTGTGTGTGTGTGTGTGTGTGTGTTGTGTGTGGTAATTTGTGTAGTGTGGATGTGTTGTTGTGCAGTGTGTGTGTAGTGTGTGTGGTGTTGTGTGGCGTGTGTGTGTGTGGTGTGTGTTGGGTGTGTTGTGTGTGTGTGTGTGTGTGTGTGTGTGTGTGTAATTGTGTGTGTGGTGTTGTGTTTGTGTGTGGTGTGTGTGTGTGTTGTGGTGTCCCTGTGTCCTGTTGTGTGATGTGTTTTGCTGGTGTGTGTGTGTGTGGTGGTGTGTGTGTGTGTGTGTGGTGTGTGTGTGTTGTGTTTTTGTGTGTGTGTGTGTGTGTGGGTGGTGTGTGTGTGTGTGTGTGTGTGTGTGGTGTGTTGTGCAATGTGTGTGTGCGGTGTGGCGTGTGCGTGTGTGTTGTGGTGTGTGTGTGTGTGGGTTGTTGTGTGTGTGTGTGTGTGGGTGGTGCGCATGAGTGTGTGTGTGTGGGTGTGTGTGTGTGTGGTGAGTGTGGTGTGTGGTGTGGTGTGCAGTGTGTGTGTGTGTGTGTGGTGTGGTGTGTGTGTGTGTGTGTGTAATTGTGTGTGTTGAATGTTGTGTGGCCAGTGTGTGGGGTGTGTGTGTGTGTGTGCGCGTGCGCTGTGTGTGTGTGTGTGTGTGTGTGTGTGTGTGTGTGTGTGTAGGTTGCGTGTGTGCTGGTGTAATGTGTGGGTGTGTGTTGTGTGTGTGGTGTGTGGTGTGCGCGCGCGCGCGCTCTGGTGTGGACGTGTGTCTATGTGTATGCTAATGTGTGTTGTGTGTGTATGCGTGCGTTGCGTTGCTGTTGTGTGTGTGTGTGTAATGTGTTTTGTGTGTGGTGTGTGGTGTGTTGTTGTGTGTGTGTGTGTGTGTGTGGTTGTGTAATTTGGGTGTGTGTAATTTGTGGTGACGTGTTGTGTTGTGTGTGTGGGTGCGTGCCGTGCGTGCGTAGCGTGCGTGCGTGCGTGGCGCTGCGTGCGTGCGGGGTGTTGTGTGTGGTGTTTCGGTGGTGTGTGTGTAATGTAGGTGTGTGTGTGCGCACCCCCCCCCCCCGCGTGCGTGACGGGCGTGCGTGCGTGTGTGTGTGTGTGCCTGTGTGTGTGTTGTGTGTGTTGTGTGGTGTGTGTGTAGATGTGGATGTGTAATTGTGTAATTTTGTGTGTAATAATTGTGTGTGTGTGTGTGGTGTGTGTGTGTGTGTGTAGTGTGTGTGTAGTGATGTGTGTGTTGGTTGTGATTGGTTTCGTGCTTCGAGCGGCGTGGCGTGGCGTGTGTGTAGATGTGGTGTGTGAAGGTGTGTGAGTGTGGTAAGTGTGTGTGTGTGTGTGTGTGGTGGTGTGATGTACGAAACTATTTGTGGAGCAATAGTGGAAATTTATAGGCTGGCTTTCAAATTCCTTTCTGTCATTTAATGTTGTCTTTGCTTAAACTGGGTACACTGTGTACACAACAAAGTACGCTCAAGGTAATAAATTGTCCCAATCTGGGAAACGAGCACAGTTTACAGCCATTTTGTATAGCCTTTTAAATGAGGGCTGCGAGAATGACAGTGGGGGGGGGGGAGAGTTATGAAGATGACGATGAACATGACGTCCTATGAAACGGTGAATGAACGTTGATGGATGCGTGTGGATGATACAACGGATAATATTGGTTCTATGGCCTAGCTTCACTATTGTTATTATCTTTGTGGTACACGTCCCGCGCTGTATGGTTGTCATTGTATGGACTTGGGCGACTGATTGGCTCTTAAGAACGCTGAGTCACTCTGTTTGACTGAAGTAAGTCCATGGACCTATTTGATTGATCACTGATTACAGTTGTCTCAACTCATTTTACCTGTGGTTTAGTTTTTTCGGTAGGCTTATTTTAAAGCCAATTTTACAGATATCCTGACACTGGTAGTGTTGAAATATTGGAAGTCAGAACTTAGTTGTTGTTTTTTTTGTTGTGTTGTTTTTTGTTTGTTTTTTATACATCTGGGTGTGTAGATATACCCACATAAACAAGATATTTATTGGAAAGAATGTTATTCTGAGCCATCAGACAAATGATAAAATAAATGTAGCTATGACACAGTGGACTGCACGTCTAAAAAGAATCCGGCATCTAAATCCCCACCGGGTTCCTCTCAAAACCGCAAATTTACTATTTTTATACTGTTACATCAGATCACGTCAAGTTTTTTAGAAGTAGGGTGAAAACAAGTGCAGGCTGGACAATTCCCCTCGGCATAGTTACCCTTAATGACTTGCAAAATGGTTCATCAAAATAAAAAAAAAAAAAAGGGGGGGGGGGGTGGCTGGTGGGAGCAAAGAACGGAGGGGGGGGGGGGGGGGGGGGGGGGGGGGGGGGGGAGAGAAGAAAATGGGAACAAAAATACGGGTCAATATATTCATGAATATTAAAACCTTTCATTAGCACTCGTCCTGGGAACCATTGTAATCTTTATCCTTGAAGAACAGAATCCATTCCATGTTGCCCTGCTTCCGAGGCATTTCGTCCGCTGGATCGGACGCATCAGGGATCAGGGAGGCCAAGTGCGGGTTGAGGTGGGGGGGCGTCAGTGGTCCTTAGGCAGCAATGTTGCCTTGTGTATTGGATTTCTCTGGACGTTGAAGCGTCCCCGTGGGGCTGCTGGGGGGCTCCCCATCGTCATTTTGCTGGAGCCGGTTTCATGGGGAGGGAAAGGGATGGGGGCGGAGGGAAGAGCGGGGGTGGAAAGGCAGGGGCGAGGGGGGAGGGTGAGGATTTGGGGAGGAAGGCAGGGGTACAGGAAAAGGGGAATTCGTCTTGAGAGCAAGGGGAGGCCGTACGGTAGGAGAGAAGGGGGCGTACGGTATTATGAGCAGGGGCGTACGCCTCGGTATGAAAACAGAAGGGGGACGGTTTACGCAGTAGGAACGCGTACGGTATGAGAAAAAAAGCATTAAAAAATGACAGAAGGGGCGTACGGTATGAACAGAAGGGTGGCGACGGTTGACCAGAATGGGGCTTACGGTATGGACCCCGGAGAGCACAGGTGCGTACGGTATGGAGTACCATGAGCGTACCCGGTATGAAAGCCGGGGGCGTACGGTATGAGACGTAGGGGGCATAAATCGGTAATGAACAGAAGGGGGCGTACGTATGAGAGTAGGGGGCCATAATCCGGTATCGAGTGAAATGGGGGCGTAACGTATGAGAGCGAAGGGGGCGTAAGCGGTATGATGAGAAGGGGGCGTACGGTATGAGAAGGGGAGGGGCGTGTATGACAGTGGGGGAGCGTACGTAGAATTAGGGGCGTACGGTGGTGATGAGTAGGGTCGTACTGTATGACAGAAGGGGGCGTTACGGTATGAGAGGAAGGGGGCGGTACGGTATGAGCGTTAGGGGGCGTTACGGTTTTATGAACAAGGGGGGCGTACGGTATGAGGAGAAGGGGGCGTACGGTAATAGTAAGAGTAATCGGGGCGGTACGGTATGACAGAAGGTGGGGCGTACGGGTAGATGACAGAAGGGTGGAGCGTAACGGTATGAGAGGTGGGGGGCGTACGGTATGAGAGTATGGGCGTACGGTAGAGGAAGCAGGTCGGGCGTACGGTTATGAGGAGTAGGGGGGCGTACGGTATTGAGAGTAGTGGGAGTACGGTGATGAGAGTAGGGGGCGTACGGTACGAGAGTAGGGGACGTACGTTATGACAGAAGGGGCGTAGGTTATGAGGAGTACGGGGCGAGACAGTATGAGAGACATGGGGCGTATGGTGGTAAGAGTAGGGTGCGTACGGTATGAGAGAAGGGGGCGTACGTATGAGATTAGGGGTCTTCTTAATGAGTAAAGGGGGCCGTACGGTATAAGAAAAGGGGGGCGTACGGTATAAGAGTCAAGGGGTCGTATACGGTATGAGAGAAGGGGGGCGTTACGGTATGAGTAGAAGGCGGGCGTACGGTATGAGAGTAGGGGGCGTAACGTTATAAGAGTAGGGGCGTACGGTATGAGAGAAGGGGGCGTACGGTATGAGAAGACGGGGGCGTACGGAAATGAGGAGTGCAAAAAAAAAATTAAGGGGGCGTACGGTATGAGAGAAGGGGGCGACGGTATGAGAGTAGGGGGCGTACGGTATGACAGAAGGGGGCGTTACGGTATGAGAGAAGGGGGCGTACGGTATGAGAGTAGGGGGCGTACGGTATGACCAGAAGGGGGCGTACGGGCGTACGTATGAGACCAGGGGGCGTACGGTATGAGAGCAGGGGGCGTACGGTATGAGTAGGGGGCGTACGGTATGAGAAGGGGGCGCGTACGGTAGAGAGTAGGGGGCGTACGGTATGACAGAAGGGGGCGTACGGTATGAGAGAAGGGGGCGTACGGTATGAAGAGTAGGGGGGCGTACGGTATGAGAGAAGGGGGCGTACGGTATGAGAGAAGGGGGCGTACGGTTATGAAGAGTAAGGGGGCGTACGGTATGAGAGAGGGGGCGTACGGTATGACAGAAGGGGGCGTACGGTATGAGAAGGGGGCGTACCGGTATGAGATTAGGGGGGTAGGGGCGTACGGTATGATCAGAAGGGGGGCTTACGGTAATGAGAGAGGGGGGCGTACGTATGAGACGTAGGGGCGTACGGTATGACAGTTAGGGCGTACGGTATGAGTAGGGGGCGTACGTATGTTAATGGGCGTACGGTATGAGAGTAGGGGGCGTACGGTTATGAGAGTAGGGGGCGTACGGTATGAGAGTAGGGGGCGTACGGTATGAGAGAAGGGGGCTTACGCGTTACGAGAGTAGGGGGCGACGGTATGAGAGAAGGGGGCGTACGGTATGAGAGTAGGGGGCGTACGGTATGAGAGAAGGGGGCGTACGGTATGAGAGTAGGGGGCGTACGGTATGAGAGAAGGGGCGTACTGTATAAGAGTAGGGGGGGTACGGTATGGGGCGTACCGGTAGAAGGGGGGGGTACGGTATGAGAGAAGGGGGTGTCGTACGGTATGAGAGAAGGGGGCGTACGGTATAAGAGAAGGGGGCGTACGGTATAAGAGTAGGGGGGTACGTATACGGATATTATATGAGAGAAGGGGCGTACAGTATGAGAGAAGGGGGCGTACGGTATAAGAGTATGGGGGCGTACGGTTTGAGAGAAGGTGTGCGTGACGGTATGAGAGTAGGGGGGCGTACGGTATAAGGAGGGGGGCGTACGGTATGAGAGAAGGGGGCGTACGGTATGAGAGTAGGGGGCGTACAGTATGAGAAGGGGGCGTACGGTATATGAGAGAAGGGGGCGGTACGGTATAGGAGTAGGGGGCGTACGTATGAGAGAAGGGGGCGTACGGTAGTGAGAGTAGGGGGCGTACAGTATGAGAGAAGGGGGCGTACGGTATGCGAGAGAATGGAGGGGGCGTACGGTATAAGGTAGGGGGCGTACGGTATGAGAGAAGGGGCCGTACGGTATGAGAAGAAGGGGGCGTACGGTATGAGAGTAGGGGGCGTACGGTATGAGAGAAGGGGGCGTACGGTATGAGAGAAGGGGGCGTACGGTATGAGATTAGGGGGCGTACAGTATGAGAGAAGGGGGTATGCGAATAAGGGTCGTACGGTGTTAGAGAAGGGGGCGTACGGTATAAGAGTTAAGGGGCGTACGGTAGAGAGAAAGGGGCGTACGTAAGAGGGGCGTACGGTATGAGAGGGGGCGAAGGGTAGGGCGGCGTACGGTATGAGAGTAGGGGGCGTACGGTATGAGACTAAGGGGCGCACGGTATTAGAGTAGGGGTGTACGAATATGAGAGTAGGGGGGCGCATGGTATGAGAGTAGGGGGCGTACGGTATGAGAGCAGGGGGCGTACGGTATGAGAGTAGGGGGCGTACGGTATTAGAGTAGGGGGCGTACGGTATGAGAGTAGGGGGCGTACGGTATGAAAGCAGGGGGCGTACGGTATGGTAGTCGGGGGGCGTACGGTATTGTTTCCATTACTCTTTTTTTCTTCTCCTCTTACTTTCTGCTCTTACTTTCTGCTCTGGTGGGATCGGAAGAGTCTTCAACCAGTCAGGAACTCATTGCTCCAGAGACCTGTTTCATTTCATATCATAGAGGGGGCCATCGCCATTGGTGATGGAGGTTTTCCACTGATTTCCAGGTGACACGGAGGTCTGTTAGATATCACAGAAATGCATAGATATTAAAAAAGCTGGTTTCTCTACCTCAGTCTGGAAATGCAGGACGATAACATTTTTTCTGTGGCAGTTTTTTTTAAGTGGGGCTCTCACTTTTTTTTTTCTTTTACTACGATCATAGTGACATAAGTGAAAAGTTAATTTTTTCTGCATAAAAATACAATTACATTGTGATTTCCTTCAAGGGCGTCCTCAAGGAAATTCACACCTATCAGGTGCATAAGAGGTCAGATGCAGTCACACTCCAGCTTCCAATGATAAAATCCAAAAGGAAATAAAATAAATTAACAAATCATTCAAGCTATCAGCTGAACCACTTAGTCGTTTCTGAATAATAAGTTTGACAATCTGGATGGAGAGAAGAAGAAGAAAGAAGAGTATTAAAACACAACAAGAACAACAGACGCACACAACGACAACAACAATAACGACGACAACAATACCAACAACAACAACAAGACGACCATATATTTCAAAGTACAGATAATCTACTCTCTAAGCCAGGTTCTGTTTTCCCCTTTTAGAGAATAAATACCCCCTTAATCTTCTCATACCAACAACGACGTCAATTGTCTGTAAAGACCCAACTGATCAGAAAAAGAGCACCCATCTAATTGTGTACTCTCTCTCTCTCTAAGCCTAATTCCCCTTCTTTTCCATTTACCTCTCCCTTCCTCGTCTCTCTCCGTCTCTCTTCTCTCTCCTCCCACGTTCTCTCAGGAGAGACAGAAAGACACCCATCCTAATTGTGTACTCTCTCTCTCTCTCTCTCTCTCTCTCTCTCTCTCTCTCTCTCTCGCACTCCCTTTTGCCCACAAATCAGCCACGCCCTATAAGTGGTGAACAAAATAACCCGCATTCCTACTCGCCACTGCTACCTGGGTTTTGCAGGCGCGCAACCGGAATTAATCTAGGCATCCGACCGTGCTGGACAACGGCAAATCAGCTATGGCCAAGGAATCACCAGTTCAGCTCTAATGCTGCAGGGGGGCTTTAAGCAGCACGTTTTGCTAAACTTTTGTGGCCAGAGCTGCTCTGCCTCCCTGGTGCTGCTACGATTTTCTCTTTGCTAAGTTTTTGTCTAAAAGGGAAAAACAAACTTGCGTGTCTCGATCGATTAGCTCTAGCTCGCCCCACCACTCCCTTTTTCATTGAAAAAAAAAAGTGTTTTTATTTCATTTCATTTTATTTTATGTACTTAGTTTTAAAATACAATGAGGCAGGGAACAGTAAACAATAAGCAAATAGGGTAACTCTTGCTCCCGTAAGAAAACCTAACACAGAGTAACTTTTATTCAAGAGGGATTACGATGTTTCCCTCATGCAGCTAGTGAAGAGTTTTTTCATATTTGTAATATATTTTCTTAATTTCCATGTTCCTAATTTTCTTCATCATCAGTCCCCCCACCCCCCCACCCCCCACCCCCCTTCGCAAGTTCAAATCTTTGCCAAGTCATTACGTACTTGTATGTATAGTTTGTCTGACTTTATTCAAGTTTAAAAGGCTGGTGCCAGTCACAGTCTTGAATAAAAGTCACTCTGTGTTAGGTTTTCTTATGGGAGCAAGAGTTCACCTACTTGTTTATTGTTTATATACTTATTTTACTTTTTTTTTTCATTTCATATTATGTTATTTTTTATAGCAGCCGACGATACTAGACAATCATTATCGATCTATCTATGTTTAAGATGAAAACAGATCTCAGAATAATCATTTAAAACAGTAGTTTAGTTAGATAGCGGTGTTGTTGTGGCTGAACAAACGTCACAAACAAAATCCAAAAAATACAAAACGGAAAAAAAAAAGTGAAATCCGAGTACAATCACCACCATATCCTGTTTCTTCCCTCCACACAAACAATCTTTGACGGTCGCTACAGAACGCTTCGAGGGCTAGCAATCACTGAGCACAGAGCGCCAATGTTGCCATAGAACGCTCTGTTTGGAGCAACCCCTAGGGCTAGGAGATCGACAGAAAACTTGACCTCGTCATGACCTTGCAATATTGCAATCCATCCTTGCCGCCGTACTGTGGCACATGGAACACGTGTTGTAACTGCCTTTAAAACCCTGTGACAGCCGTATCTTTTGGTGGTTAGAAGAGGAAGTTGGGTGGGAGATGGGGGGGGGGGGGAGGGGGAGTTAGTCTTTAAGGTTGGGGGTAGGGGTGGGCGGCAGGGGAGGGGGGGGGAAGGAGTGGGGAGGAAAGACTTCTGACATAACCGTACAGAGTGGTGTCTTGCGGTGCAAAAGACTTCTTCTAGGGTGAAAGACTTCTGCACATACCTACATAGCCACTTCTAGGACATTGCCCCCAGCGTTTCTAATTATCTCCTGCTGCCCCCACTCGTGGTCCCATGCACCCCGTGTCCGCCCCTGCTCCATATACCCCTCTCCCCCTTTCTGTCCCCCACGCCGTTTCTTTCCCCCCTCATTCTCCTCCTCCTGCCCTCCCCCCCCCCCACCCCCCCCGCCCCCCCCCCCCCCCCCCCCCCCCCCCCCCCCCCCCCCCCCCCCCCCCCCACCCCCCCCCCCCCCCACCCCCCCCCCCCCCCCCCCCCCCCCCCCCCCCCCCCCACCCCCCCCCCCACCCCCCCCCCCCATCTCACCCCCCCCCCCCCCCACCCACCCCCCCCCCCCCCACACTCCTCCCCCCCCCCCCCCCCCCGTCTCACACAACCTCCATTACCCTACCCCGTTGAAGTGGTTTCATATCGACAGAACCAGGACGGTCATTTTGTTGCCGTGATTTATAGTTAGGCTAACAACCCGTTCGCTTCCAAGGCGAACACGGACACACACACCGCACACACGGACACCCACGCACGTACACACACACACCACACACACACACACACACACACACACCACACACACACACACGGCACGCACGCACGCACACCACGTCAAAAAGGTTTATGACCAAGTGTGGCACAATGTACTATTGACAAAGTTACGAAAGGCTGGTATTGTGGGTAATATGTTAGGTGTATTAAAAAGCTTTCTTCTTAATCCAGACAATACAGACAAGGATGGGAATACTTTCTCCGATACTAGATCTCTTCATATGGGCTTTCCTCAGGGATCAGTCATTGCCCCTCTTTTGTTCAATATTTTAATGTCAGATCTTCCTCGGGGTTACCGAAAGATGCAGTTTTAGTTCGATATGGCGGACGATATATGCCAAAAGTATTAATGAAAAAACAAACCTCCAACCAGAGCTTCTGAACTACACCAAGAAGTGATACTAACCACGAACTCGATGTAAGAAGTAACTATATCACTGAAAATGGTCTTTTCATTATCTCTTTGCAAAAAACTGATGTGATGCTTTTTAACTCAGGATATAATCATGAAAAAAGTTGCTGTATTTTCCATCCATGGTTCAGTCATACGATATACATCCAAAAAAAGAAGCCCCTAAGTTTGGGGGTGTTTATCGTACATCAAAAACTTTCCTGGATCAGCATAAAGTACTAACTAAAGCACGAAAGAGCTTAAACTTCTAAAAAAAAAGAGTTAGCACAACAAAAGTAGGGGACAGGATATGAAAATATGAATATTGCTATTGGGGGGGCGGGGGGAACGTCGCTTGTGAGTTCCAAATTGTCTGTATACTCAGGATGTATTCTTCATGTGTGCTCCACAACATAATAAACTAAAAAACAAAAACAAAGTATTGTGACTGCAAAGCCTGTAAACCTTCCCTAGGACTTCCATTTCATACATTCAAATTTAGGAAGCTATGAAGAAGCAGATATTTCACCTCTTGACGAGCTAAGAACTCTTTGCTGCTGCCAGATATCTTTTACGGGGCGAAGTTCCTAGTTCGAAAATTTCACAAACGCTGAAGGTAGTATGGGGGGTCCGATCTTCATTTTGCAAAAAAAGAAGCTAAATCCATCCAATCATTGAAATCCATAAACACATTTAGTTACGATCTTTAAAGAAAATCAAATTTCAACAGACAGAAACTAAATAGCAACCAACCCTTCCTACTCCTGCCTGTACCTAACATGGGAGATGAACAATCTGAAGCTTGACATAGGATCATACAAACAAACCTAACCAAAAACTGATTCACCTATATCCTTAGAAGTTTTGGCCGATCTGCTCCAATATTGATAACACAAGTATTCTGAAGAAATTTAAAGATTTATACTGATGGATCTGTCCTTGTGAAAAGAGAAATAGGGTCTGTCTTCGTTATTACCAGCTTAAAAAAAAAAGAGAAACGGTTTTTCAAATATGTGAAAAAGTTTCTACATTTTTAATATGAATCAGTTTGCATTATTTGAAGGCCCTGAATTAAATTTTTGATTTTTCCGAAAAACGTATTCCAGTTTTTAATTACATGATGATCTCTAAATCGGTCTTACAGGTCACTTAAATCTCTATACCAGAAAATGCGATCGGAATTGATAATTGAAATCAAAACACACTGTTTCCTCTTTTATCACTGAAAGGCACCAGCGTAATTTCTGTTTGGGTACCTTCCCATTGTGGAATCGTTTTCAAATAAATGCTGGCCTGATCGCAGCTGCAAGGGAAGGAGCAAAAAACAATCAGGCGATGGTTCAGTTTAGTTATGATACGGTTTAGATTTAAAAAAGAAGTAATAATAAATGCTTAGTAAATGGCGTCATACGAAATGTTTGACGAGAAACTTAAAAAATCTGAAGTGTCACTAGGTCAGCACTGCATAATGCTAAAACAAAGAAGAATCAAACCTCTTTTATTTTCTTGTCCGGATCTTATTTCAGGGTCAGTTTCCAGCCTGCCTGATGTATAGGTTTCGTTAA